>JAJPUD010006978.1:82084-117403 GCA_023553655.1 Myrmecobius fasciatus
AGAGAGAGAGAGAGAGAGAGAGAGAGAGAGAGAGAGAGAGAGAGAGAAGCAAGCCTATAGGTACTTCAAATCGGTATTCAGATGTAGGTAAATAATCTACCTCTCTGGAACTTTGAAAAAATACATCAGCACAACAAAATCTGATTAGACTTTAATCTTGGCAAAACATCAGACCCCAGTGGAATTCCAAGATGTCATGCAATCTATTCCTCTGTCTTCAGAGAACACCACAATTTTCCAAACCAAAATGGATTTTTTAAAGTAATCAGTCAAGAGAGGCTTTAGGAAATGCTATGTATCTTAGCAATCTGACAACTGTACTTGCCTCTGCCATATCATTAATGTGTATGGTAGTAGAGAAGAAAGTCCTGAATTATGTGTGGCAAGAAAGAATAAACTGAAAAGCATCTTGAATAGTCATTGGCTATTTAACATTCTGGTTACAGAATTATGGGATTTGAAGAGGAGCCAAATGAGATGCAACACAGAATCATAGTTGCAGAGCTGGCTTTGGAATCAAGAACATACACCAGCTATGTAACCATGAACAAACTGCTTAACTTCTCAGTGTCCTAGACAATTCTTAAAGACTTTAAGTTATAGATAAGTAACAATCTGCAGTAGGGAAGAGAGACTTCATAATAGTTAAATCAAAAAGTCAATAAAACAAACAAAAACAGAAAGAAAAAGCAAGAAATAAACCCAATAGAATCTTCCTTTGGCTTTGCCTTAAAACAGGTTCCCCTTTTCTCAGTCTTAAGAAAGAAGAATTAAACATCCATCAAAAATAAAGAACAATACTCCAAAGAATATGATTTCAACTAGAACTCTCGGAATACTTCTCCATGCTTCAACATAGCTTGATGAGATCTATCTAGAAAGTCATTTTCTCAGAATCCTTTAGAAAGGCAAAAAAAAAAATTGCAAAAGTCTACAAATAAGAAATGGTGCCAAATTGTTCCCAAGACATCTTCAAAATGAAAAATTGGCCTACATAAATGAAATGAACTCCCACCTGTGCAGCATCCAGAAGAAGATACAACATTGTTATTCTACCTTTTTAAAAAAAATATTTCCTTTTTCAGTGTATTGTTCTCTTTTTCTTTTAGCTGGGTTGATCAATCTATTGTTGAGTTTTTTCTTCCAATTGTTCCTATCCTGTGACTCTAGAATATTTCAGAAGGAGATGGAGATAGGCAATTTTTTTATTCTTCTAAATTTTAAGGTACATTGTTCTTGGGGTGAATTTTGTTTTATTCCTTAGGACCTGGGTAACTAAGTCATACAGTGGTTAAAGCATCAAGCCTGGAGTCTTCCTGACTTCACCTTCTTGAGTTCAAATCTTATCTTAAATACTTACTAGCTGTGTGACACTGGGTAAGTCACTTAACTTTATTTTGCCTCAACTCCTCACTTGTAAAATGGGCTGGAGAAGGAAATGGCAAACCACTCTTTGCCAAAAAAATCTCACAAGGGGTCATGAAGAGTAAGACACCCCTGAAATGACTAAGCAAACCAAATGGGCATGAGTTTTCTTTGTAAACTTCATAAAAGGAGATAATTAGCTCTTTTATGGGCAAAACTTTCCATCCAAATTCTGCTTCATTGTCCCATTTTACACATGGCAGAGGTTTCATAAATGTTTGTTGGAATTAAGTAATGAAGAGATGTCACTTCTCTTTATTCCTTATAGCATCTAGCACTGGGGCCAGGTTACCCCTGGACTGGACCATGATTGATCTATGTATACTTTCTTATCCTCCATTCAAGAAGATTATTATTTAGAATTTTCTCCCTTATTTTTTGCATCCTTGGAATTTTTGTTGGAGTAAAGATATAGAAAAATTTAGGTAACATTCAAATATGGGCATATTTTTGCAACATATCTGGCAGAAAGAGCCTTTGGCTTAGAAGAAAGCTGAGTTAGCTTGTGCCAACTCTATCATGGTTTTAATTACATCTGCTCTTATTGGTATGTATTTATAACATTGGTCTAATTCTACACAACATATTTCAGTAAGGAAATTGGGAAGCTAGGACAGTTTAAGAGGTCCCCTTTCCCAGGATGGTAAAAGGACTAGAATCCACAACATATAAGGATTAGTTAAAGAAATTAGGAAGGTATGGTACACAGAAAAAAACAAAATTTGGGAAAGAATGGTCATTCATAATAATTGTCTCCAATGTTTAAGGGCTATAATGTATGTGGGAGGTGGAGTTAGATGGCACAGTAACATTTAGTGTTGGACCTAGATTCAGGAAGTCTGGAAAATGGTTTAACAAATGTAGAAGAGGGATTTGAGTTGCATTGCTTCACATCAGAAAACAGAATCAAGCCAAGGGATGGCAGGTATAGGAAGATGAGATATATTAAATATGAGGGAAAACTTCCTAACAATTAGAGTTAGCCAAATGATAAAATGGCTGCCTTAGAAAGTAATCAATTTCCTTTCAAGAGGTCTTCAAGTAGAAGAACAATCCCTACTTTTCAGGGATGCCAAAGAAGAGATGCACAAAAATTTGGTAGAGCTTTGGCCTAAATGAATGTTGAAGGCCATTTCAATTCTAAGATTTTCCAACTCCATGGGCATTACTTATAATTAACTAGGTCTTAAGTCCTTTAATCTGTTTGGGCCGCAATTTTTTCATGTGCCAAAGGTGGATAATGATACCTGCCATGTGATTACTCTGAGCACCTATAACAGTAGCCATTCCACAAAAATTTGATATTTGGTTGGTTGCTTGGGGATAAAATGATATGATAATAATAATAATAATAATAACATTTACATAGGAGTTTCAGCTGAAAAATAGTTATATGTACTACCTCAATTTGATCCTTATAATTCTGTGAAATAGGATTATCTTTATCGCTATTTTATGAAGGAGAAAATGAATCACAGAAAGATTGTTTGCTGAGGTTATACAGCTTATGTCTGAGACAGATTTGAACTCAGTACTTTTTTATTTTTGAATCCAGCATTCTATTCATACTGTACCACCTACTGCCTAGAAATACAAAATAAAATAAAATATAATTCATTTTTTTTAAAACTTAAAGTATTCTGCAGATCAAATTACTGTGATAAATGACCAAAAGACTGAAGGCCATACACTTCAAAGGCAGAGGAATCTTTTAAAAAAGTTCTCTAAGGTAGCTCAGCCACTACCTGCCAGTTGTATTCCATTTCCCACAAGCTGGCTGTATTCTGGGTCCCATCTTGTATCCATAATTACATGTAATTTTCTGTGATTATTTTGGCTTCTTGGTCTTTTGCATTTCAGCATTAGTGATCACAATTTGAAATGATGGTGAAAGGTCTGCCAGTTTGCATTTGTGCTTGGGAACAAATGAAAATGAAAACTCATCTTAAAAAAATCACAACAACCACCATCCAAACTCCAAATCAAAACAAACAACAGATTGGTAAGAGCAAACTCAAGAGTCAGTTTTTGTGGATGACTGTCATAAATGGCCATCCAGCAATGAGACTCAATGAATTAATTATTTTTCTATACTTCTTTCTAAGGTTGGGATTGGTGTTTTGTGTTTTCTTTGCCACCTTCCATTTCTTCTGTCACCGAACCGCAACAAAATCAAGTTGCTCTAGAACAACTTTCTTCCTTACTCAAAGCCTGGAGAAATGACATTTGGAAGAGTGCGTGTGCATGTCTGTGTATTCTTGAGGTTGGAGAGTTTTGAGAAAGCCTGTGTTTGGGTAGAATGACAAGGATATCCTGCTAGTCTCTTATGGGTGGAGGCATGCTGGCAAGTCCTGGCATTCAACCATGGCCACTTTCAGTCTCCCCAAAAGAAATATTAGACAACATGATACAAAAGAAGAAAGCAGAATGGAAGCATTTGACATCAAATTCCTCCCCTACAGTTTTCTGGTACTTCAAGTCAGCATTTTTTTTTCTCTGAACACTGTGGGGAAGAGGTGAAAAGCTAGACATTATGGCCCTATAATCTCAGAGAAAAAACCTCAGGGTCTTGGATGAACTTGTTGATCTGGGCACTCTGAGTCTAAATCCCACCCCCCTTTTTTTCTGTCAACAATGAAACTGATGAGATTCCACTTAGCCAGAAAGCATTCCTCTTATTTAACCTTTTCTCTAGTAGTCTGAATGGGAACTAAGAAGGCAGAACCCTTTGATTCTCTTTCTAGGCCCTTTATTCCTCCCTGATAATCCTTTTCTTTCTCCATTTAACACCTCAGTTTTCCATTTGGAGAACAGAGATGAATTCTTGTTTAAAAATCATTGAAATGCTTTGTGGCAAATGTATTTTTAAATGCCACATTTCTTTTTTTCTATTACAGTGGTCCATATGGGTAGTTCTCCATTACAACACTCCTTTCTGACATTGTTCTATGACTGTGATGAAATATAGAGGATGAGCTATCCACACCAGTGCCCAGAGCTGGCTAACTTTTAGTATGAGTCCCTGCACAGCACACTCATTAATCTGATCAATATTTTGCATACTGCAGTTTATGAAACCTTTCTAAGAATCAAGATAAATTATGGCTGCTGTTGGACTTTTTTTTTGCTCAGTCCAATAATTTATTCCATAAATTGAGGCACATAATTCATCAGACAGATTTCTTTTCTTGTAGTCAAGCTTTAATTATACTATGTCCCAGTCTACAGCTGAATATATATCTCCCTCATCAACACTTCTCAGATCTTGGGCTCCTACAGTCAAGTTTGATTTTTGCTCAAATAACACCTTACATTTTTAAAATACTTTGTATTTTTCAAAGCACATCTCCATCTAAGATCTCACTTGATCTACATAACAGTCTTGTAAAGTGAGCAAATTGGGGGTGGAGCAGGTAGTGCCTGTCCAGAAGACCTGATATTCAATAGCTATATGACCCTGGAAAAGTTATTTAACCCCTCTGAATCTGTTTCTTCATGTGTTCCGTGAAAATAGGCAATATAGCAAAGAAGCCAGAGTGCTGTCCTCAGTATGAGGCCAAGTTATTTTAACATTTTGGTGTCTCTACTAACTAGATTTTGTGATGCAGTTTGGGTTCTGATCTACATTGGTAGAGGGAACTTACTTACTGGGAGTTCTCTATACCAAAGAAATTCCAGCTTTGTGTGTGAGACAGAGAGAGAGAGAGAGAGAGAGAGAGAGAGAGAGAGAGAGAGAGAGAAGGGGATAAGAACAAAGAACAATTGAGACAATGTGTGTAAAGGTCTTTGAAATTGTAAAGCACAACATAAATATGAGATTTGTCTTTTATTTTTTTTTAACAAAGGGACAGAAACTCTCCATACAGAAACTAATACCCAGAAGGGTTAAATAATATTTTTATGATCACGTACCCAATTAGGTGGCCTCATCAATAGAGTGCCATGCCTAAAGTCAGGAATACTCATTCTCCTGAGTTCAAATCTGGCCTCAGACACTAGTAATTACTAACTAGGTGCCTCTGGGCAAGTCACTCAACCTTGTTTGCGTCAGTTTCCTAGCTGATAAAATGAATTGGAGAAGGAAATGACAAACCATCTTTGTCAAGAAAATCCCAAAATGGTCAGGAAGAGTTGGACAAGATTGAAAATGCCTAAACCATCACAACTAAGCCAGTTAGGGATTGGAGAGGGAAACAAAATCAGATCTAACTCTCAGTCTGGTATTCTTTACTCTATACTGGGGGGGGGTCACATATCATGTCATTTCCTATAGGAGAGAGTCTATCACCTAGACAAACCATATTTAATTGTTATGGCATGAAAAACTTACCTTCAGAATTTTGAGGGATATCAAAACTGACAAAAAGGACCCAGTATACTCAATTGTCCTTATAAATGGAGTAAAAAGTAAAGATGACAAGAAGGAACAAAAATCTTGGCTTCCATATCCTAAGTGCCTGCCTCAATAAAGAGGGACTTGCTAGTTACTATAGGATACTTTCCTACCTGAGGCTCCTGTATTGTGAGAGTCCCCCTATAATGTTTTGTTGAGGTACCTCACTTCTTTTCCTAGCATCTCAGATGAGAGAGCTTTTAAACCCTAACTAACTTATTTCCCTTTTTGCTGACTTTTCCTCCACTGCTATGCTGTAATTCATCTGTAGACTCTTGAGCAGTTCTAATTGTCTAACTATCTGCTCTGACATAATCATAAAACCTTTTAGCATTTCACATAGCCCCTAGGAAAATGGATTTCCATGTCCAGAATGTGACCTTCAGCTCTTCTTCCTTAAAATGAAAAACACATACATTCTCAGGCTTTTAGCAACTCTAACCTAGGTTGTCACTTTTTGTTTTTTTCTTCCCTTCCCTTGAAGTTTCCACCTCATCTCTCCAACACTCCCATTTTCAGAGAGGATTGGCTCTATGCTTGCTTTTCCCATTTGTCTTTATTCCTTTGTTATAATGATGTTACTAAGCACTAGGCCATTTTCCTTCAAATTTTTTCTTCTTGATTCTCTTGATTTTTTATCATATTGACTTGCCTGTCATTACCTGTTTCCTTTTCCATAATCATGCATTCCACCCACACTTAGCCCTCACTATTGGAGAAGTTGTTTGAACATCCTTATTTTCCTGTTTGTAACTTTTTGTAATGCCTCATCTCAGTCACACTTAAGCTAATTCCTGTAGCCCTCACACTTATTAAAATGGGTGATTCCAAAATACATTTTCTTCCCCTCAAAGAAGTTTTCATTTTCATTATAATTCTTAATCCAGTAGATGTGATTACCATTTCTTATACTCCCCACCCACCCTTCTGTCTTCTAATCACACCTTCTATGATAAAGAAAGCCAAATATGGCTTGCCTCTTCTTGGTGGATGTACCCATTAAATTAAGGATTTAATTCTATTCAACTATTTCCTATAAAAGAGGATTAAGTAATTAAGGCTGAAGAATGTCTGGCAGGGATCTCACTTGTCCTTCTGCTATCTTAGAACCCAAAGACTATCCATATTTTAAACAAAATATTAATTTATCCCCATCAGCCTAGAAGCAATCTCAAGTATGTTCAATTCTTTTTTTAAAGAAAAGTCTTCTCTTGATCAGTCAACAACAATCAACAAGCATTTATTAAGCATTTATCAGATGTCAGACACTATGTTGGAGCTTAGAATACAAGTACAAAGAAGTAAACAATCTCTGATGACATCAAACTTACATTCTAATGTAAGAGATCAGTATATATATATATATGTAAGTAAATATGAAAATATGTGGAATAGTCAAATATAAGGTAGTCTGAGAGAGAGGGCACTAGCTTATAGGGAAATCAGGAAAGACTGTATGCAGCAGACATTGCCTGAGCTGTATTTTAAAGGAAGTGAGGAACTCTATGAGGCAGGGGTAAGCAGACAGTGCATTCTAGATATCCACACGCCATTACTGCATCTTTCTTCCATTTAAACTTTCTGAAAAAGTTATCTACACAAAATGCCTTCATTTCTCTCTTATACATTGTTTACTCAGACCATTGCAAATTGATTTTGTCCTCCCACTATTATACTGAAACTGCTCTTTTCCCCAAGTTATCAGGCAACCTGGTATACTGGATGGACCGCTGGACTTCATGTGAGAATAATCTGGCTTTGAATTTCACCTCAGATACTTACTACCTCTTCATTAATTTCTCTGATTCTGAATTTCCCTCTTAGTAAAACTAGGGATTTGGACTCAATGATCTCTGGCATCCCTTCTAGCTGTAAATGCATCCTATGATCATTAGGACATAGAGTACATGAAATATAACAAGGACTTTATAGTTATTGATTGACTATGATTTCCAAATCATCAAAACAAAGATTTCCTTCTAGTCTATGGTCTTCCTGCTCTAGTTTGATGTTGTTGTTGTTTTGTTTTTGTTTTTCCACAGGGGAGCACTTCCTCCTGTCTTGGGCTTCAGAGACAGGACTTTGTCTTAGTTTTATGAGATCACAAAGTTTGGAGCTAGGAGGGAGTTCATTTTTCAAATGAGGAATCTGACTTACCCAAGATCACACAGACAGTAGCAGAACTCTAAACATAACCCATATTCTCTGACTCCCAAACAAATATTTCTTTTACCATATCACTTCTAATTGTTCTGTTTTCTCTTATAACTTTTCCAGATCTTTAATATGGATCTGTCCTTGACTCTTTTGTCTTTCCTTTTTATATTTCTCCTTTGGCCATCAGACTTACTCACTCATAGTGCTAAACTATTATTACCACTAAGCAAATGATTCTGATATCTAGGGATTTTCTTCTGAAAAGGTGCTTTGTAAAGTATAATATTTTAAAATATTGCATTAAATGTGTTATTATTGTGATAAATTGAACTTGTAGATTTCTGAGTTCTAAATGCCTTCAGGATGTAGGATCAAATATTTAGTTAGACCTTACCTTAGAAGCCATATAATCCTACTCTTCCCTCTCATTTTGCTTATGAGAAAACTGAGGCACAAAGAGATTGAATGACTTGCAAAGGGTCATATAACCAGACAGTGAAATTTGAGTACAGGTTATTCTGACTCCTTTATGGATGAGGTTATTCTTCATCTCCAGCAGGATGTTCTATTATATGTATTCCAAGTGGAGATCATGATCTTCCATCATTGACTCCTCTATTTCTGTCTCCATTACATGCCCAGTCTTTCCATTCTAAAACCTTGGGGTTTAATTTGACTTTTCCCTTTCTCCTCTCAGTTACCAGATGGCATGATTTTACCTTTTTCATATTTCTCATAGTTGACTCCTCTTTTGTATTCCCTTATCTTCCACCAGTCTAATATAAACCTTTATTATTACCCACTAGACTATTTCAATAGCCTCCTCAAATGTCTTCCAGCTATACTTTCCCCCCTTTCTAATGGATTCTTTATACTACCACTAGAAAATTTTTTTATCATGCATAGAATTGGCCCTATAATTCCTTTGCTCAATAGTCCTCAATGTTTCCCTATTAATTCCTGAATAATTCTGTTTTTTCAAAGCACTTTAAAAATTTTGAGTGTCATCATCTCTCCACTCTTATCTTTTATTATTTTATATATTTCCAACCTCATTACATATATAAACCTATAGACACCAGACAAACTAATTCACAATTTGCCTCTGTGCCCTTATTGATGCTTTTCCTCACTTATAGAAACTTTCTGTATGATTTTTTGCCTGCAGAATTCTTATGCATTTTTAGAGCCCAATTCAAAATCTCCTCCTTCATGGATCCTTCCTAGATTCCCTTGAAATCAATGCCCTTCTAATTTGTAAAGCATTTTGTATATGAATAACAAGTGGTATTTTGCTCTGCAATTCTCAAAAGCACAAAATGAAAGCAGTTAGAATGAATTATAAAAATTGTTTGTGTTTGGCATCATATTAAACTATAAGCTCTATGAAGTCAGGGACAAAGTCATGTCCAACGTGTGAATCTGTTTCAATTTCCAGCAATGCTCTACATCAATAAATATTTTTTATAAATATTGACTTGATGGATTAATGAAAATAACATTTATAAATCACTTTAAGGCTTAGAAAGCATTTATTCCAAAAAACCATTGTGAGGCAAAATCATTATGATAAGACTTGAAGAGATTAAATGATTTTTCCTAGCTAGTAAGTATTGGAGTTTGGATACATGACATACTTGCATTTGTTGTGCCATAATAGAATTGTAATTCATATGATCATAGACACAAAGCTGGAAGATATCTTCATGGAGGGTGCTTTGTCCAAAGTCACACCGATAGCGTCCTGATTATACTAAGCTTGCTCTATAAACACTGTTTCCTTAAAGGTATCAGTTCCTTCAGTGCTGTAAAACCATGGAATCATAGGATTTGAAGATTGAAGGCATCAGAATTAGGCCAATTAATTCCTTCTCTTTAGAGTTAGAGAAGCCAAGAACCTAAAAGGTCAAATCATGTGTCCAAAGTCATACGATTAATGCATGGCAAAGGTACATATTTTCTATTTGACTAAACCTAATATCTGCACATAAACATTTATACAAAGGCATGCATAAGTAACAAGACCTAATTCAGTCACTTATTCTCCTATAAAAATATAACTTCATGAAAATAAAAGCATACTATTTTCCCATTATAAATAGTGTGGAAAATGGGAGCAAGATTAGAAGAGATACAAAGATTTAAGTTGAAAGTGAAATAGGGCTGGGAGAAGTCCATTTTGTGGAAACTGTAGCAAGGCAGCAAATAGGTATTTATGAAAGTAGGATGTTTATCTGGAAAAACACAGTAATGTTTAACATTCTTTCACAAGATAGCACATGGCAGCCTTATTATTGGCACCCATTTTATGTTACATACTTTCAATCAAGAGTTCTTGATCTTTTTTTGTCATAGACTCCTTTGACAGTCTGATGAAGACAATGGATCCCTTTTCCAATAAAATGATTTTAAATGCAATAATAATTTTAAATTATTTTTAAATTCAATTTTTATTAAATTAAATGTTAAAAAATTAAATTTTAATTTAAATACAAAAATAAATAGTGTTACAAAGAAATTTAAATGACATTAAATATTATTATCAAAATATAAACAAGTTCATAGATCCCAGGTTAAAAGACTCCTAATCTAAATAAACCATGGACAACTTTGGTCAGGGGAAAGTACTGAAATCATTAGAAGGCTAAGGTTTCTTGATATGCCTTAACCATTGGAAATAATTAAGACATAATAGAAAGTCCTTTCTCACTTGATTGATTCTTCACTTCTGATTAATAAATATTTACTGAACAACTACTGGGTTCAAAGCGTGAAAACATCAGAAGACACCTCCAAAATAATTTGTGAACTATTTTCTAATGTTGCTTGAGATATGGCTAACCTTTTGAAATTGTTCAAGTATGGCCTTGCCACTGGAAAATACAGGAGATTTATCAATGACCAATAGTAAGATGATTATTTTTCTCTCAAATACATTTTCATCATCCCCCCCCCAAAGTATACATATGTATGCAATCATGCCCCATGCACAGTTAACCCAAAAAGTTATGGTATGTTTTCTAGAGAGTTGTAAATATAATTTAACTGAGGTTTGTTCCCAGGTTTGAGAATGTAGCTGCACAAAATCTAGTTTGCTAGATATTTGAATCATTATCTAAGAGTGTCTCTCTCAATAGCTATCTATCAGTATTAAGAAATGCATTGCAAACCCTGCACTATATTTTTCAATAAAATAATTCATTTTTCCTTATCCAAACTCTTTTTTATTTGCCATCATTTCATTCACCTTTCTAGTCAAGCAACTATGTAACCTTTCTGTTAATTACCTGTCTGCACCCTATAATGACTTGAACTTTTTTCTCATTCTCTTTTCATGTCTTGTTTAAAGAATACCAGAATCCCCCTTCTTGAGGATAGTCAGGTCTTCATTTTCTAAGCCATTTTTGAGAGTTCTTTCATAATAAACAGTTCATTCAGAAACATTAAGTTCCTTAATTTATAGAATCTGAAGATTCCTTGGAATCCTTAAGGATTCTACATTTTTCACCTGTTACATTTTTTCTTTGCTGGTCTTATAGCATTGTTTTAGTCATTTGTGTTCTTATATCTATTTTTCAAAAAATTCTTTCTCTCTCTCTGTCTCTCTCTGTCTCTCTTTCTCCCTCTCTCTTTCTCAGTATATAGATAGATATTCATATATTCATGCTCTGATATTTTAGTATTCCTGTCTTTTCCAGGCTCTATTTTCACTATAATATCAATAATAAAAACAATAAGAGCTAATATTTTTATAGCCTATGAGATATAGTACTTTATTCATTTTCTCATTTGATCTTCTTTTCCTACTCTCTTTCCTTTGATTTCTCTTTTACATCTCTTCTTTTTCTCCTTTCCACTTTCTTCCTCTTCCCTTCTCTCCTCTCCTCTCTCCTTCCTTTTCTTTTTCTTTCTCGTCTCTCTCAGGACTGATTCCATTCCTTAGTCTCAAGATCAACTTCATTTCATTCAGAAGACTAATTTCTTTTCTTTCCCAGGTATAAGCCATTAGAGGAGATTTCTTTTACGGGCATATAAGACATTTCCATTAAATAAAGCTGTCTGAATTCATCTTTAGGAATGGCATTTCTTTTAAATCTGGCAGATAGATCTATTTTTTTTTCCTATAGTTCTCACACAGGATCAGAAAAAGGAGGGTATTCCATTTGTTTCCCACCTGAAATCTATAGGCTATGGATCAAATCAAAAATACTTTTTAAGGTGATGCTGGGCATTTGCAATAACCTCCTTTGGTCTCTGACATTGTCAACATTCTCAATAAAGATCAGACAAATACCACATAAACATACATGCATAGACACATTCTCAAACATATAATACAACAATCAAAATTGAAGTGTTGAGACAATAATAGTCTAAGCAATAAGAAGGAGGGATAAACCTACACAATTCTACATTAAACATAGAACATAAAAACCTTACCTTAAAAAGCCTAAATTCCAAAAATAGAAATTTTAGGGGAGATATGCTAATAATAAAAGCATTTCTTTTTTTATTTATTAATACTTTTTATTTGCAAAACATATGTATGGGTAATTTCTAAACATTAATCCTTACAAAGCTTTCTGTTACAAATTTCCCCCCCTACTCCCCACCCGTCCCCTAGATAGCAGGATATCCACTACATGATAATTATGTTAGAATACTTAAGAAATCAAATATATGTATAGTTATTGCCACACATCATTTTTTTTGTTCAGGAGAAATCGTATCTACAAGAAAGAATAATCCAATAAAGGAAATACAATGCAAGCAAACATCAATAGAGAACATGAAAATGTTATGTTGTGGTCCACATTTCACATCCCTCTCTCTGGGTATACATGGCTTTCTTCACTGAACAATTGGAATTGGTTTGAAGCATTTCATTGTTGAAGAGAGTCATGTCCCTTAGAACTGATCCTCATATAGTATTGTTGTTGCCGTGTACAATGATCTCCTGGTTCTGCTCATTTCACTCAGCATCAGTTCATGCAAGTCTCTCCAGGCCTCTCTGAAATCATCCTGCTGGTCGTTTCTTACAGAGCAATAATATTCCATACATTCATATACCATAATTTATTCAGCCACTCTCCAATTGATGGGCATCCATTCAGTTTCCAGTTTCTAGCCACTACAAAAAGAGCTGCCACAAACATTCTTGCACATGTGGGGCCCTTTCCTTCTTTTATGATTTCTTTGGGATATAAGCCCAATAGAAACACTGCTGGGTCAAAGGGTATGCATAGTTTGATAACTTTTTGAGCATAGCTCCAAATTGCTCTCCAGAATGGTTGGCTCCGTTCACAGCTCCACCAACAATGCATCAGTGTCCCAGTCTTCCCACATCCCCATTCATCGTTATCTTTTCCTGTCATTTTAGCCAATCTGATAGGTGTGTAGTGGTACCTCAGAGTTGTCTTAATTTGCATTTCTCTGATCAATAGTGATGTGGAGTACCTTTTCATATGATTATAAATAGTTTTAATTTCATCATCTGAAAATTGTCTGTTCATATCCTTTGACCATTTATCAATTGGAGAATGGCTTGAATTCTATAAATGTGAGACAATTCTCTATATATCTTAGAGATGAGACCTTTATCAGAACCCTTAAATGTAAAGATAATTTCCCAATTTGATGCTTCCCTCCTAATCTTGTCTGCATTAGTTTTGTTAGTACAGAAACTTTTTAACTTAATATAATCAAAATTATCTATCTGGTGTTCAATTAAGAGTTCCAGATCTTCTTTGGACATAAATTTATTCCATCTCCACAGGTCTGAGAGGTAAACTATCCTATGTTTCTCTAATTTGGTTATAATATCACTCTTTATATCTAGATCATGAACCCATTTAGATCTTACCTTGGTGTGCGGTGTTAGGTGTGGGTCCAGCCTTAATTTCTTCCACACTAGTTTCCAATTTTCCCAGCAGTTTTTGCCGAATAGTGAGTACTTATCCCAAAAGCTGGGGTCTTTGGGTTTATCAAACACTAAATTGCTAACGTTATTACCTAGCTTGTCCTGATATCCTATTCTATGCCACTGATTGACTGCTCTATTTCTCAGCCAGTACCAAATGGTTTTGATGACCGCTGCTTTATAATATAGTTTTATATCTGGTACAGCAAGGCCACCTTCATCTGTATTTTTTTTTTCATTAATTCCCTTGAAATCCTTGACCTTTTATTCCTCAAAATGAACTTTGCTACTATTTTTTTCTAGATCTGTAAAATAATTTCTTGGGAGTTTGATTGATATGGCACTAAATAAGTAAATTAGTTTGGGTAGTATTGCCATTTTTATTATATTCGCTCGGCCTACCCATGAGCAATAAAAGCATTTCTTTTTGAGACTTAAATTCACACAAAGTTTCAGAAAAAATTCCTTTGCTAAGGCAATCATTTGCTTATTTTCTTTGATGCCAGATAATATCTTTTAAAATCCATTTGGGTAATTATCCAGCTAATAGTTTCTCAAGGTTAATTGATAGGATAATTGGCACATCAGAGATGTGAACTATATTTTCTGGGATGTTTTGTGCATTTCTATAAAGTACAGAAGCCTGCTATTACCCTCCAGGACAGGAGAGGGTTTCCCAGCAATAGTGACTAAATGGAAGAGGACAGTTGTACAGTCAAAGTAGAAAAGAGACCCTGTTCCTTTTTGTCCCACAATGTTATGACACTGCTCTTTCTGGATTAATAAGCACAATTCTCATTCTCTTTCTTGAACAAATACCAAAAATGAACAACAGATCTAGGCCCAAAGCTGAAATCTGAAAATCTATAGCTTTCTTTAGGTTTTCTGTACCCTGAGATCATTAAAGGGTGCTAGTGACTATATCTAGAAAGCTATATAATACACGTATGCAAACCCTTGCCTGAGAACTCAGGTAACATAATCAATAGGCGTACTAAGGCTGCAAAGGACTAGGAAACAAGCATTTACATGTGTCTACAAACCTATTTGCTTTCATACAGAACTGTGTGATTATTTCTCTATGTGCATATGAGATTCTTGAAAATGATCCCTCTATGAAAGGTTCCATATTGCTGTGTCAATCAGTGAACTTGGTTTCTACTCCTTCTTATTAGTTATTTATAGAGCTCTGTGCATGTACCTGACACTTCAGAGAACTAGGTGCCTTCTCCAAGGAGCCTGCAAGTCAGTTTCAGAGAAGTCAGATATACTAAGTGGTAAGATTGGAGATGATTTCAAAGGTGCCATTCTGGGGCAGGGGAATAAGGAAACTAAAGATAGATATCTTTGTTGATTCAGATAACTGAAGGAAAAGTGAGATGATAGCAGATTCCTGGTGATAAAAGACAAATATGACTACTTCTCGAATATCCACATGTGGATTACCTTTAGCAAATAAATCATAAGCAGATATCTGCCTGAAAATCTACTTTGTTCCTTGGCTGCCTCTTCCTCAAATTAGATAATATCAATATATTGAACAACAAACATTTACTTATCACTCATTTTATCCTCATCTCTGTGCTAAGTGTTATGGGAGGAAAATAGTAGAATAAGCTCAGAAAGAGGTAACTGGGGAGACAAGAAAAGCAGCATAAACAATTAGAGAATAAAATGTGTCAATCTATAGAAGAGCATAGTTTATATATATGATAGAAGTTCAAAGAAAGGAGAAATCAGTGGTAGTTGGAGGGAAAAGGAAAGGTTTCTCAAAAGAGATTGCACATAGAGAGGATTTTAACAGGTAAATAGAATAAAAAATTATATAATACATATTTGAGAAAAATTGCTGAAATAAATATGTTTAAGAAAAAAAGAATGAAGGAAAATGAAGAAAGAAAAAAAGAATGAAGGAAGGAAGAAGATCTGGGAAGGAGGAAAGGGGAAAAAAAAAGATGGAAAGAAAAAGTGCCACTATGATATACTCTAAAGCAAAACAAAAATTACTTCATTCATTGTGATGATTAAAAAACTACTTGCTTCTCTCTCTCTCTCTCTCTCTCTCTCTCTCTCTCTTTCTCTCACTCACTCACTCCCTCTCTCCCTCCTTCCGTCCCAAATGAAAGATAATAAGACCTGTCATATCTGCATTCAAAAGAGGCTAAGAAGATAAAGTTAGATAATTTCTGGAAACATTTTGCACACTTAAAAGCACTACATAAATGACAGTTATATTCATCATCATCATAATCAGTACTAGCAGTGGTATCTTCTGTTTGGGCTAGTAGCAGCTTAATTAACCTCCATTAGTCCCAATAATTGAAAATTTATGATCCAGAGTTGGGGATTTATAATCCAAGTTCATATATGGGATTATAGACAGTTACATACTGAAAAGCAGTTAAGATGACCTTGATGTCCTAGTCAGATTGATATCCATTTCTGTCTATCATGCTAGTATTTGGGCTGAATCTATGTCTCTCTCCAAATCACAGCCTGCTACATAGAAGATAGCTTGCTTTTAGGCATTACATATTCCACCAATGACAATAATCACACCCCAGGATACTAATATTGCCCATCCCAAAAGGGTTAGTGAATTGAATAGTCAAACCTCACTACACAAGCTATGAGCCGAACTTACTCTATGAGACATGAACTGACCTAACCACAGACCAATGTAGCTAATCTAAGTGTTCCTTCCCCAGTGAAAATATCGTGCCAGTAGCTATGGAAATCAGCCTGGGGCAGTTACAATAAGTTGAAATGAAATTATCTATTAAATCAGTGGGAAATTTTACATAGAGAAATCATAATTCCTTCTAAAATGAAATCTTAGGCTCCAAAGGCAAAACAGAAGCTTTTGGGGGCATGAGAACTACCATTTTGGTGCATTCTAGAGAAAACTATGGACAGTAATTTCCATGACATTTACCTTGAACTATTAGGAGGTGGGACCTGAACATCTCTAGTACCCCTCAAAAATGTTAAACATGTTGGCAAATAGGATAATTCTTTCAGAAGATGGTTGCGTCTAATTCTTATCCCTAATTCTTACTATTAGAGGAAAACCTTATGGAAAGTAAAAATCAGAGTTCAACTCAAACTCAATCAATTTGCTTACTCTGGACTGAATGGATAATGAGGAGAAGGCTGTATTGACTTATTCCTACTGTTTGATGGCTTGAATAAATGCTTTTGAATGAGTGCTGTTCAATGATTACAACCAAAAATCCATACAGTGTAATCCTACAGCTTGCAGGCAATGTCTTAAAATGTGCACCATAAGACAGAAGACTTGACAAAATCCAAGAGGAGGCAGAGGGGAAGAGAGCCCACAAATCGATGAGTTAATGTTTTCCTTTTTGAGCTACAAGATTGATGAATAACAAATGGAAGCTTGAAATATTTTGCTCAATAACAAACAGCATAACATTTTAAAAGAAATTGGGAGCTTTAAGAATGGAAAAGCACATTGTTAAGACAGCTCAATCAATTTTTTTATCCTTCTGACAGACACAGAACTTCAATTCCAGATGGAGAAGCATAAATATCTCCAAAAGATTCCATTTTGGTAAAATATCTATCTCTCACTAATGTCATAATTGGGAGAGAGAAAAACCCCAGTGAATATAATCTGCAAAGAGATATATAAATGTGAGCTAAAAGAATAATAACAACCATCACCACCACCATCAATAGCTGTTATTTTAGAGTTGTTTATAAAGCATTTTATATGCTTTATCTCATTTGATCTTCACAACAAACTTGTCAAATAGATGTTATTTTAATTATTTTTCCCATTCCACAGATATTTATCTGCATAAGGCTGAAGCTTGCCAAGGAAGCTAATATGTGAGATGGGCTATAAGCACAGGTCATTCTGGTCTAAAATCAGCACTTAGAGGCAGTGTGACATGATAAAAGAGAGCTAGACTTGAGAGAAAAGAAAAGCATTAATTAAATGCTCAATAAGTATGTGTCAGGTATTATGCTAAGCACTGAGGATACAAAGAAAGGCAAAAATCATTCCTATCCTTAAGGAGCTTATACCCTAGTGGTGGATACACATTAAATAACTCATTCCATAGAAGACATGTAAGGGATCTCAAAGGAGAAGGTACAAGAAGTTGGATGGATCTAAGGAGGTTTTCTGGAGAAGGTGAAATTTGAGCTGCTGTAAAAGAAACCAGGCAACTAGGAAGTAGAAGTGAGAAGGCAGAGCTCATCAATATTTTCCTGACTAGTAGTTCAATCAAAAAGCATATATTAAGTGCCTACTGTGTTACAAGCATCTCACTAAGCTATAGGGATACAAAAACAGGTAAAAGACAGTCCCTGCCTTTATGGGATTCACAATGCAATGTGGGAGACAGCATATGAATATATATATGTACAAATGAGATATATACAGGATAAGTGGGAAATAATTAACAGAGGGAAAGCAATAGAATTAAGAAGGTCTGAGAAAGACTTCAGGGAGCAGATGAAATTATAGCTGAGACTTGAAGAAAGCTAAAGAAGCAAATGGGTAGAGATGAGGAGGGAGAGAATTTCAGATATGGGGAACAGTCCAAGAAAATGCTCAGAGCTGAGAGATGGTGTGTTTAGCTTATGTCACTGAACTGAAAATTACATGGCAGAGGGAGTAAGGGATAAGAAGATTGGGACAGAGTGGAATGGTGGGGACTAGTTATGTAGGGCTCTGAATACAAAAAAGAGGATTTTGTATTTATTCTGAAGGTGAAAGGGAGTCAATATAGTTTGTTGGGGAGGGAGATTGGTGGTGAGGAGATCAGATCTGAAAATGTTCTCTATGTTTACTTTTCCAATTTTATTTACTGAAAGAAGAAGGGAAGGGGAAGGGAGGGAGGGAAAGAGGGAGGGAAAGAAGGAAAAAAGGACAGAAGGAAGGAGGAAAGGAGGGAAGGAAGAAAAGAGGGAAGGAGAACAGGAAGGAAAGAAGGAAGGGAGAAAGGGAGGAAGGAAGAAAGGGAGGAAGGAAAGAAGGGAAAGAGGGAAGGAGGGAAGGAAGGAAGGAAGGAAGAAGGGAAGGAAGAAAGGGAGGAAGGGAGGAGGGAAAGAGGGAAGCAAGGAAGGAGGGAGGGAAGGGGGAGGAAGGTATGCAAGAGGAACGGACATAAAATGAAACAAAAACATAGTATCTTAAATCAGGAAACTGGGCTACAGTGTTGATTTTACTTCTCTTTCTCTGAGCAAGTCTTTGAACCTCTTTAAGCATGCTATTTCACTTATGATATGAAGATAAAATCTGTTTTGACATTGTTGAAAGAGATATTGTATCAAATATGAAAACATACAGGAAAACTTTTAAAAACACAAATAATATAAAGATAATAATACCTTGCACTTCCATATGTACATCAGAAAATAATTATAAATGATCTCATTCCCTGCCCTTCAGTGCCTCCTTCCCTCTCAACATTTCAAAAAGAGAAAATTCTATTCTGAAGGTTTATATAACCACTTTGGATCTTTCTAAGGTTTCAGTGCTATTTCTATGCTTTAATATATGATGATAAGCATTTCTGGCTTCAGAACTGTGATCTCAGCAAAATATATACATCTTAATATTTGAGAAGAATGTGATCTTGAGGGGGCAGGGGAAGGGAGGGGGTTGTCCTCCATACATAACCTAAACACATGAATGGAGCAAATGAAAATGTTATTTATAATCTGAAATATCAAACTGTTCCCCCAAGTGACAAGATCAATATTGAAGCCCGGTTCTTTTCCTCCCCTGACAGATGGTGCTATTAAAAATACTGAACAGCATATTTCTTTGGTGGGAAAAAATGAAAAAAAATCCTCAGTCTATATTATCTTCCACAAATCCTCATTTTAGGGTCCATATTTTATGGAAAAGAAATAGCAAATTGTTAACATGATTCTTTTCCAAATGTTATCATTTTTGTAAAGACAGGGCTTTATTTTATTCCTTTTTAAATTTCACTCAGAGCCCAGCACTGTGCCATGCACACAGAATATTTCAGTAACATTTGTAGGGTATGAGAATAAATGGATTTGAAAAATTAGAACTTTCTGACAAATAGTTGGGGTATGTGTATGCAAACAAGACTGAGTGAAATGCAAATTTTGCATGGATGACCAATCTCCTAGGGAAAAGGGAATTAACTTGAGGATAAATCTGTTCAGAAGTAGTTTTTTTTTTTTCGGGGGGGGGTGTGGAATGGCAGGATAAAGTCCTGTCATTTTTTTTTACTGTAGGGAGCTCCCTGTGAAGAGATTCTGGTTAGTGAAGTAAATCAACAACTAACTAGTAAATAATAGAATTAAAATTGCCATGAGAATTAGGAGTTTAGTGCTTTGTCCAGGGATCTACAGCTAGTATGTATCAGAAGCAAAACTTGAAACCAGTTTTTTCTCTAAAGCTTTCTTCTATTCACTATTCCACAACCTTTCTCTCTTTCATACTTATTTGTTAAATTAAATGAAAATTGAACCTATATTTAATTGATATAGGGAACTCTCGGAATAGGAAAATCCTTCTACTAATTCAGCTAATTCAGGTTACACCTTTGCCATAACTTAAAAGTCTTAGGCAGCTAAGTGGTACAGGGGATAGAGTGCTGGGTCTGGAGCCAGGAAGACATCTTCCTGAATTCAAATCTGGCCACTGACACTGTGGGACCCTGGGCAAATCATTTAACCTTTTTTTTACACCGGTTTCCTCATCTGTAAAATGAGTAGAGAAGGAAATGGCAAACCACTCCAAAATCTTTGCTTAGAAAAGCCCAAATGGGATTACAAAATCATGACTGGAACACCTGAACAACATCAACAACACTTGGACCAATGCTAGATACTAGGCTTAATGGCCCCTTACTAAATGCTTAATAAATGTCTTACCTTTCAAGTTTTGGAGAGCACCTAGATGGTGCCATAGTGTATAGAGTGCCATGACTGAAGTCAGGAAAACTCATCTTCCTGAATTCAAATCTGGCCTCAAACATTTATTAGATATATGACCCTGGGAAGAACCCAATTTTTTAAGGAAAAGGAACCTAATAAAAGAATTTAAGTATACCTTAATTTATGGGATTTAGTATATTACAATGGATGTCTTTGAAGTGAAGAAAGCCTGAGTTCAGTTTTTGCCTTAATGTTACACACTGGCTGTGTGACTTTACAAAAGTCACTTACCCTCTTAGTGTTTTCGTTAATTCTCCAAGGCATTTTGCTGTTGTTGTTCAGCCATTTTTTTTAGTCACACCTACTCTTTATGGCCCCATTTGGGGTTTTCTTGGCAAAGGTACCAAAGTTGTTTGTCATTTTCTTCTCTAACTCATTTTACAGATGAGGAAACTGGGGCAAACATAGGGTTAAGTGACTTGTCCAGGGTCACACAGATAATAAGTCTCTGAGGCCAGAGTTAAACTCAGGAAGATGAGTCTTCTTAAATCCATGCCCAGAGCTCTTTCCTCTGTGCCACCTAGCTGCCCCTTTAGCAGCACTGCACAGTTTTAAATTGGTTGAGGATCAATAGTCAATAATCAATAAACATTATTAAGCACCTCCTATATGACAAACACTGTGCTAAATGTTAAATGGACAGGCGGGGCAAACTTACTGTTGTGCTGATATCTACAAAATGTTGATACTAAGATGAAATTCTTGAGTACAGTGTACTCTGTACTCTGGGCATTTCTCTGAGAGCACATAGCAGTATATACATTGTATTACTCAACTAGAAACTAAGTTTCTTGAGGTCAGGGACTGTTTCATTTTTGTCTTTGTTTCCTTGTTGCCCAATCCGGTATCTGACACAGAAGGGTATTTAATAAGGGTTTATTTAAAGAGAGTGAATGGGTGATTCAAGGCAATTAAGTATCAGAGTTTTCCCAACTCTTCTTCAACATTTATCATTGTCTTTTACTATCATAAAATTTCTTTATAGTCCAATTTTCACATGGTGTTGTCTTTACTTGCATGTGAATTGGATTTAAGCGTGAAATCAATTCAACCAGACTTAGGTCTTCTTTCATTTATATACTCTGTGATATATGAGCTAGGTACTTCGTTTTGCAAGATTCACTTTCCCTATCTATAAAATAATACCATAGATGAATATGCTTCTTTTCAACAATGAGGTGATTCAGGTCAATTCCAGTAGACTTTGGATAAAGCCATCTGCATCCAGAAAGAGCACTATGGGAACTGAATGTGCATCACAACATAGTATTTTCACCTTTTGTTGTTGTCTGCTTGCTTATTCTTTCTTTCTAATTTTTCCCCTTTTTGATCTGATTTTTCTTGTTTAGCATGATAAATGTGGAAATATATATTGAAGAATTGCATGTTTAAAATATATTGCATTACTTGCTATCTATTGGAGGGGATGTGGGAAGAGAGGGAGAAAAATTTAGAATACAAGGATTTGCTAGGATGAAGGTTGAAAACTGTCTTTGCATGTTTTTTGAAAATTAAAAAAATATTAAAAAAATAAAGAAAGTGAATCACAGGAAGAACCACAAACTAGGCACAAGGGAGCTAGGTTCCAATCCTGACTCTGCTGTTGACTTCCTGGGAGACCTTGAGCAAGCTATATCACCTCTCTGAGTGGGCAGAGCTGGCCAGGGTCATTAGGAATCAACTCTCCCAACTTTCATTCAATTAAAAATGGAGAAATTAAATGAAGAAAATACAAGGAAATTAAAACTGGAGAAGACATTAATTGCAGAACCAAAAAAGGGAAAACTACTGTCTTAATTTTCAAATAACTGAAGAGATTATGGTTTGGAAACTAGAGGAGAATAATCTTGATTTCTAGTCCTAGTATAATTCTAGAATGTCTTATTAAATTGAAAGTAAATGGACACTTTAAAAAAGAAACAGTGGCCAGGACAAGCCAGGATGAAATGAGGCTAATGAATATGGGCCCATTGTATTCTTGAAGTCAGACTAGATCTAGAATATTATGCTTAATTCTCAGGAAAAGTCTAATATTAGGAAAGATATTTAAAAACTGTACTGCATCTAGGGGACAGTCATAGTTTTGGTGAAGGCCCTTGAAATTATGCCATTTGAGGAATGGTTGAAGGAACCAAGAATGCTTAATGTAGAGAAGAGGAGACTTGTGGGGGATATGATAACTTTCTTAAAGGACAGGAAGGGCTGCCATGTGGCAGAGGGATTATATCTGTTCTTCTTGGTTCCAGAAAGCAGAACTAACCACCATGAGATGCAGTTGCCAAGAAGCAAATTTAGATTCAATACAAAGAAAACTTTCTCAATATTTAGAGCTATCCAGAAGAGAAATGAATTTCCCCTTCACTGCAGGACTTAAGAACAAAAGTAAGAAATCAGTTATCAAGTATATCTTAGAAAAGATTTTGTTTTTCAGCACTCAGTTGAATTATATGGCCTTTGAGATTTCTTGTAACTAGAAAATTTTGTGATCTAAGTGGGCCTTATCATCTGATCCATCTCAATTGTCCTCCTCTACACCCCTCTCTTAGAAGATGACTTCCAGGTGTCTTTCATCTATATCATATTG
Organism: Myrmecobius fasciatus; assembly: GCA_023553655.1. NCBI lineage: Eukaryota > Metazoa > Chordata > Mammalia > Dasyuromorphia > Myrmecobiidae > Myrmecobius > Myrmecobius fasciatus. The sequence continues at coordinate 105,518 of JAJPUD010006978.1, forward strand.
TACCTCTGACACATACTGACTGTTTGATCATAAGCAAATCACTTAACCTCTCAGTGTCTAGGACTACTTTCTAAAATAAGTTTCAGGGCAGCTAGGTGGCTTAGTAGCTAGAGCACAGGCTCTTGAGTCAGGAGGACCTGACTTCAAATCTGGCCTCAGACATTTACTAGCTGTGTAATCCTGTACAAGTCACTTAATTCTAATTGCCTCCAAAAACAACAAAAAAAACTATAAGTTTCAGGGGCTAGTCTATATCAGAGGAAGGAGTTCATATACAGGAGTTCCCTATACCAATAACTCATAGCTTCCTACTTCTTCCTCTTCCCCAATAAAAAAGTTCAAGGAATTTTGATAAATGTTGTGGGAGCCAAAATCAATAATAAAACCATCTCTTTCCTCAAGAAGCTTGCATTCTATTGAAATGGAAGTCTATGGAATGGGGAGAGGGAAAATGGGCACAAGGAAATATATGAAAAAGCATATACAAAATAATGAAAAGAGGGAGAAAGTCTTGATAATTTGTGGGGGATCAGGAGGAACCTCATATAGGAAATGATACCTGAACCCAGTTTCAAAGGTTAGAAGGAAGACAGCATCCTCCTGACACGAGGGGGAGAGCCCCATCCCCCCACATAATAGACACATTGTCTTTGTCTTCTTTCTGTAACTCCTCTACCACCAATTCAATCCTCAGATATTATTCAGTCTGTGCTTATTGACTGACCAGTTAGGGGACTCTTTGTCACCAAGCCAAGAACAGCCTCTCTGTTTGATGAATGAAACAGCCTGGAAAATGACTCCAATGAGAATTTGGAAAGAGAAGTAAAGCATGGAACATAACACTACTGGCCATAAGATTTAAAAAGAAGGAAAACACCATCCTTTGTTCAGGCCCTATGGAGGGCAGTAGTGAACTGACAAAGAAGAAAAGATTCCTAGGTCTGATTGATGCTAGCTCATGTGACTAGCTCAGCAAACTCTCATTTTTAAAAAAGAACAACTCCCTAGATAATTGGTACAGGTATCTTTCCCTTGGATCCTTACAAAATGGTCCTTGATTTTTATCTCTGCTCATTCACTCTTGACTTTAAACCAACTAAACTCCAGAATTTCCTCTTCTCATATTCATGTCAAAGATTTTCCCCATGAATTCTCTGTTTCTGAGTTTAGGCTTTCAAGTGAAATGACTTTATTCTGCCATTCCTTTTTTTTCTGAACAAGGTAATTGGCAATTACTTATTTTTGACACCAGCAGGAAATTTCGTAATCTGCAAAATAAATAGAGCTAAGGGCATGAAAGCCTTTGTGTGGATTTCTGCATTTCTTGGCTCTTTACTTCTGCATAACCTCATGTTATCTATTTCTATCTGCATTAGGCATTTCACATTATTAGTCTCAGCTTCTTTCTTCGATCTTCTGTTTTTCCCTAGTTTTCTTGAAACTTTAGAGATGCATAGATAGTAGAATAAGAGTTATGTTTAAGGATTGCTAATGTCCTGGGCAAAAGATGTCAGAGCAAATATATTGAATGTCCTGGCTTCTGGGATTCTCTAAATACTGTCATTGAACTGGAAATAGCTGTGCAACTTGGGATTGCATGGAAGAAGATGTTTAGACATTTGGAGGCCAAGCTATGGAGGCCCAAAGAGGAGAGAACTTAATTGATCAAGCTGGAGAATAAAGAATATAAAATTATGTCAATGGAAGGAGCAAGAGTGAGAGCCATAAGAGACTAGGATAGATCTATGCATAGGAATGATAGGGTTAAGGAAAGCAATGATATGAAAAACAAGTGAAGAACAGGCCAACAGTAGAATGAGCATCCTCTGGGGTGTGTCATTTTATACTGGTTTTCCATGTGCTAGCTGTAGCCCTTCTGTTTCTAAAAGGGAAAATATTTCCAAATTTCAGTCACACAAAATACTGCTTAAAGACATTATCTCTGCTTCCCTCTTACTCCCTCCTTTCTCTCACTTCCTTATAGTTGATGAGGGCAACATATTTCTACTCACCCAAGTTTGTGCCCTTGGACTCTTCTACCTCCTCCCTCCCTTCATTTCCTCTAGCCAATGAAATGTCAACTCTTGTTGATTTTACCTCAAAAATATCTCACATCCATTGGAGTCTCCCTCTCACTTTATCAGCTCTAGACTTTTCATCACTCTTGCTGCCTCCAGTTATTCCTTTTTCTGATCTATCATCCATACAGATGCAAAATTAATATTTTTCAAGCACAGGTCTGATTATATCATTCTACTGCTCAAGACAATTGCCTCTAAGATAATACACAGTTCTGTAACAGAGCTAAAACCAATCTTTTCAGGCTTACTTCACAGTTTCTTCCTTCATACTCTTTAAATTCTAACCCTACATTCTAACCCAAAGATTTCTTTGCATAACATACCATCTCTCATCTTTATTCTTTTATAAAGACTGAATCCTATGCTTGGAATATTCTACCTCTTCATCTGTGACTCTTAGAATACTCAAATTCCTTTTAAGACTCAGCTCAAGTAACATTTCCTGGCTAAGGTCTATCATGATCTTTTCAATGGCTAATCATGTCTAATTTGCCCTACTTTATTATAAGGGAAAGAACTATTTTATTTTCACATTGTATCAAGCACTTGGAATATGGGAGATACTTAAAAATTTTTTTACTGAATGAATGAATGAACAGAAATATTATTAAACACTTAGATGTAGCCTATACAGGAGTATGCTTACTTGTATTACTTGTCAGTTTCCTTTCTTGCTATTAGTATAACTCTAGTACCCTATCTTTTCTTAAACAATTGCATTACTTGCTCAGGTTTTTGGTACATCTAGCCTAATGGGAGAAGATAGTATTTATTCTCCATGACATCAAATGACATCAGACATTGAAGATCCTCTCCTTAGCCCATCAAGCACTCAGTATCTCACTCAACATTTCTCATTAACAGCCAATCATGTTTTAACAGGAATCAATACACAGTGGTATTCATTCAGTAAATATTAGCAGAATTATAACTCAGTTTCCTTAACTGTAACAGAAGGGTATTGGACTAGAAGGCTTCAAACATCCTTTCAGGCTTTAGTCAAAATACTAATCTAGCTGATTTCAGAGAGACCTGGAGAGAATTGCATGAACTGATACTGAATGAAATGAGCAGAACCAGGAGATCATTGTACATGGCAACAATAAGACTATACGATGATCTATTCTGATGGACATGGTTTTCTCCAACAATGAGATGTTTCAAACCAGTTCCAGCTGCTAAGTGATGAACAAAGCCATATATACCCAGGGAGAGGCCTGTGGGATTTGAGTCTGGACCACAATGTAGCATTTTCACACTCTCTATTGATGTTTGCTTGCATTATGTTTTTCTTCTCAGGTTTTTTTTTCCTTTCCTGTACAGCAAGATAACTATATAAATATGTATACACATAAAAATGCTAATCTAGCATTTTTAATACTTTTATAGATTACTATTATGCTCTCTGACATGTATAAGTGAACAAATACATGATTACAAGGATAATGGATATGAATAGGCAATGATCTGGAAAAAAAGTAGAATACATGATTTGGAGAAATAAAGGAAAAAACCCAACAAATCCATGAATATACAAAAGGGGAGTAATTTAGGAAAGAAAACAGTGCAGAATGTGCAAATATATAGTTGAACAGAGGGAGGAATAGTAGCTATAATCCCATAACTATAGGATACATAATTAGTTTATTTTGGGTTATAAGACTCCTTTAAAAATATTTACTAAATACTGGTATAAAAATTTGCTTTGACTCCACAGATCAATGAAGTTCATGTAGTTAGGATTTCTTTAACAGGCTCCTAGGATGCCCCTTGCATATCCTGAGCTGAACATACTTGGAGTGGGTTTTTACTTCAGGAAAGCAGGATATGGCAAGTCATATCTTTCCAACTGAGTCATATATTTCCTCTTTTTCAAAGTCTTCTTGTCCTTGCATTTCCTGTTTTTACAGCTTTTTTGAGTTTCTGCCACATTGCTTTGTCCTGTACATTTCTTGATTTCTGATGGTTTGACTACTTTTTAAATAAACTACCCTGAAAATCCAGATTCTATATACCTCTGAGTCTTAAGCTTCCTGGGTTTTCTTTGAGAGCTATTCATGGTCATGTAGGGAAAAATCAGATACTCAGTCCTCACAACAGATTCACTTAAGTTACCTTTCTTTTGGGAGAAAGAGCAATTAAGGTCAAATGATTGAGTATTTTCTATGGCACAATTACCTACCAATCTGAGATTGGGATGCAAAAATTCAATTCAATTCAGTAACCATTTATTCAGTGCCTATAACATGCTAGGTATTGTGCTAAGGGTTGGGGATATAAAAAGAGGCAAAGGCAGTACCTGACCTCAAAGAGATTATAATCCAATTGTGGGACTTTATTCAAACAAAACCATTGAAATGTAGGTGCTATTCTTATTCTCATTTTTCACATAAGAAACTGAAGCAGGCAGACATCAAATTACTTGTGTAGGTATACCTGGCTAAGTCAGTATCCAAAGTAGGCTTTGAATGCAGGTCTTCTTGATTCTAAGTTATGAGCTCTTTAACTACTGTTTCTCTAATCTGTCTCTAGTCTTTTCTACCTATGAACCTGATTCTGCACATTTCCACATGGAAAACTGAAAGAATGCCTGAGACTTCTTTTTTGATTCTTAAGCAATGAGGGGAATGGAGCAGAAGAAGGCTACTGAACAAAAGGAATAATTTAAAATCATACTCTCACTTTTTGTAAGTAGAATCCATTTACTTTTGTTTTATTTCTGGTAAAAATGAAAAATTGAGACTGTGGAATAAATTTTGTTCTTTTTTTTCAATTTCACAAATGTTGTGAAGATTCAACTTATCTTGGCAATATAACTATTAAATCTATACTCCAAAGAGATCACAGAAAAAAGAAATGGGCAAATACATATAAAAATATTTATAGTAGCTCTTTTTGTAATGGCAAAGAACTGGAAATCAAGGGAATGATTATTAGTTGGAGAATGGTTGAATAAATCATGGCATATGATTGTGATGGAGCACTAATGTGCTATGGGAAATAATGAGAGGATTGGCTTCAGAAAAACACAAGACTCATATGAACTGAGACAAAGTGAAGTGAGAAGAACCAGCAAATCTCTGTGCACACTAACAACAGTGGTGTAATGTTATTCAACTGTGAAAGACATAGATGCCACAATCAACACAATGATCTAAGACAGTTCCAATGGACTCATGATATTAAAAAATGCTATCTACTTCCAGAGAGAGAACTCATGAATTGAGTGCAAACTTAAGTATAACTTTCTTGCTTTTTATTTTGTGATAGAATTAATAAGAAAATAATTTTTGCATGATTTCACATATATAATTGACAGACTGTTTGTCTTTTTAGTGGATAGGGGAGAGATAGGAGGGAAGAAGAGAATCTGAAACTAAAAATTTAAAAAGAAAAGAATGTTAAAAATAAGTAATAGATGTTTTTTTAAAAGACATGAAGAGGAAGTAATAGGTAATAAAGTTGGAAAGGCAGATTGAAATGAAAACAGACTGGAGAACAGATATAAAGCTCCTGGAAGTCCAGGCAAGAGATAATGAGGATCTAAATTAGTTAGTGGCAATGAAGAGGAGGCAGATGCTAGAGACATCCATGAAGTAGAATTAACCAGATTTTGTACAGCAGAGCCACTGTAGAGGAACAAAGCAAAAAGAATTTTTGAGCCTGAAGGACTAAAGGGGATGACCATGCTATCCAGAGGAACAGAGTAGTCTATTTCATTTTTTGTCTTTGCATCTCCAAAGATGACTGAAAGTTTGTGTGATATAGTGGGTAGAAAGTTGTCTTCAAATTCAGGAAGACCAGAGTGAAAGTCTTATCTCTGATTCACATTAAGTGAGTAACACTGGGGAAGTCACAACTTCTCAATACTCTAGGCAAATCTATTTTAAAATTTCTTTTCTGTCACTCCTCTCTTCTCTCCTTTCCTCTCTACCTCATTCCCTTTCTTCCTCTCTCTCAACATTTTCCCCTCCTTTCCTTCCTTTCCTTCCTTCCTTCTTTCTTTCCTTCCTTCCTTCCTTTCTTCTTTATTTTCTTCCTTCCTTCCTTTTTATTTCTTTCTCATAAGGGAGTTTATAAAAGCATGCTTATAAAAGTATAAAGTACTAAATTAATGTAAGGAATTTTTATTAGTAGTAGAAATCAAAGGATTCTTCTCTAAGGACTCCATCTTCCCCATTAGGTTTGGAAGCTCAGATCTGAACCTAAGCTACAATAAAAAGGGTCTGACCATTGCTGAGGAAAATGGATTACCCATTTCTTCCTACTTATAAAGGGACACCATTTTTTTTTACACCAGGGCCCTATCACTGGCTAATATTTAGCTATAAATATGAGGTAATGACTCATTTAAAGCAAGAACTATATCTATTGCCTCTATTCCTAAAAGAAAATGGAACCAGCCAGAAGTATGATATCTCCTTAATATTTTTTATTTCACGAGGAAATATAGGAGTGAAACTGAGGAGGCAGCATTTGTGAGTCATGGACACCTTGAAAAAAGCAGACAGAAAGAGCTGGTTATGTTGCTAATTATGTGCTCTCTTTGCAGGGGGCATAGGATAGTGCTGAATATATAATATGGAGCCATCAATCTGACCCCTTGCTAAAGCACTAACTTCATTCTAAATTGTTTTTAAAATGGAGTGTCAGATTCTGTCTTGAAGCATTCACTGGGAATAACCATATTCCACAAACCAATGTGGGGGATTATTGATCTGAGGATCTTTTTTGATTACTAATTCTATTAAGCTTAGGCTACTGAGTTCTCTAATGATGTCATTCTTAAGGATGCTGTTACCAATGGGATAAGGAAAAATAATCCCTAATGATGCCTTCTGAATGGGATGTTGTTCATTATTATTGACTTTTCTTTCAGATATTTTCTCCCTGAAATTTCTAAGTGGGTTAAGTATATTGTTACTTTTGTAAATAAGAGAGATGGGAAAATGTGGTTTAGAGCAAGGCTGAGTTGGGAAAACATTCAGGTCTTTAGGGGAAGAAGTGATTAGCCATTTAACTGAATTTATCCAGTCAAAAACAGAAATATCCCTTAAGATATCAAGAACTTGAGTTCAGAGTTGTTCCAAAAACCTCTAACAACTTTCTTCTTTTGCCCAAGTTGCAATTAGCTTAGGTTAATCTTTAGGTGTATAGTTCATTTCTGTTTCAAACAAGTGCTCAAAATAGGTGCTTTAAGAGTCAGAATGGCATTGTGAATAGGGCATTAGACTTGGAATTAGGAATTAGGAAGACCTCCATTGGAATTCTGCCTCAAATACTTACTAGTTTCATGACCCTACTTTACTCATCCTGGGGAAATTGCTTAGCATAAAGTTGCTTCACCTCAATGAGACTCTATTTCTTTCTTTCTTTCTTTTTTTTTTTTTGCTTTTTGCTTAGGCAATTGAGGTTAAGTGACTTGCCCAGGGTCACACAGCTAGAGACTCTATTTCTTTATCTGTAAAATGAGGGGGTCACACTCAATGGCTTCTAAGATCCCTTCTAGCTCTAAATCTATGGTCCTAGAATCCTATCCTAGAACTTCAGGGGTTTGGATACAGAAACAAAGGAAAAATTACACACTCCCTTCTTCCTCCTCTCCCTTTCCCCCTCTCTCTTTTTCTTTCTCTTGTATTTATTTTGTACTTTATAATTTTGAAGTACTTTAACATCCATCATTTCATTGAATTCTCAAAACATCTTTGAATGATCAATGGGAAAGTTTATATTGTTTTCATGTGGGAGATGGGAGGCTGAGGTTGAATTCTCAAGAGAATTATCCAATGTTACATGACTAGTTTGGTGAAAGAGGTGCAATATAAAATCAGGGCTTCTGACTCCAAGTTTATTGTTCAATGATTTGGTTTTTAGAGAAATGTTAAAGGGAAAATGTAAGGAAAGAAAAGAGCAATATTCTTTCCCATTGTTCCAGCACTAGTTGTCCATCAAAATAATCATGATGAACATGTCTAAATCTCTACTGCATAAGACCCAACTATGTCTTTCTACTTTTACTTATTATAGTAAAAAGGGAAATAGATCTATAGTCAGAAGATTTGGGTTTATATTTCCAGACAGTAGTTTGGACCTTTAAAAAGATGACATAATTTCTTTGAGAATCTGTTCTCAGCTATAAAATGGGGATTATGACAGCATCTACAAAGTTCTTTGTAAATAATAATTATGATTTGTTTTGACCTACCAGAAAGTACACAGACTTGTAGGTTTTTACTAAATGCCCTACAAACAATTCAGTATCTGATACATATTTCAGCATTTGACCAAACAGTTACTATATTCTTTGTACTGATAAGCTTAATTTTGAAGCAAAAATTCTCTTGTTGGTTGATATTAGGAAGAATTTTCTAATAATTCACTGCAGAGCATTACCAAGAGAAGCTATTGTTTGTGAAGGTGAAAACTGATTCCTGGCATCCACCATGTTTGCATGCTCTCTTTTTCCACTTCTTTTCAACCTTTAATCTTCAGTTCAATTTATCTGCTTAAATATCCAGTTGAAATCTCATGTACTTCATAAAACATTCCATGAATATCTTCATCAGAAAAGAAATCTCCTCGTGAATTCAATTATCATGCATTTTTATGCCACTTCAAATTGGAGAATCACAGAATCTCAGGTTGGAAGAAAACTCCAAGAATGCAGATTATAATCCATACCTGGACAGTAATCTCATCTGGAGCGTCCTTTAAAAGTGACATTTTATTATCTGTTTGAAGACACCCACTATAATGCAACCTTCACTCCTGAGGTCAGCCCATTTCACTTCTGGGTAGGTCTAACTGTTAAGAATTCCTCCTTTTAGGGGATGTGGGAGGGCTGGGACACTGATGCATTGTTGGTGGAGCTGTGAACGGATACAGCCATTCTGGAGAACAATTTGGAGCTATGCTCAAAAAGTTATCAAACTGTGCATACCTTTTGACCCAGCAGCATTTCTATTGGGCTTATATCCCAAAGAAATCATAAAGGAAGGAAAAGGCCCCACATGTGCAAGAATGTTTGTGGCAGCCCTTTTTGTAGTGGCTAGAAACTGGAAATTGAATAGATGCCCTTCAATTGGAGAATGGCTGAATAAATTATGGTATATGAATATTATGGAATATTATTGTTCTGTAAGAAATGGCCAGCAAGATGATTTCAGAGAGGCCTGGAGAGACTTACATGAACTGATGCTGAGTGAAATGAGCAGAACCAGGAGATCATTATACATGGCAACAACAGTACTATATGACAATCAATTCTGATGGACATGGCTCTCTTCAACAATGAAATGTTTCAAACCACCTCCAATTGTTCACTGAAGAAAGCCATATACACCCAGAGAGAGGGATGTGAAATGTGGACCACAACATACCATTCTCATACTCCTTGATTGATGTTTGCTTACATTGTGTTTCCTTTATCTGATATATCGTTTGTGTAGACAAGATTTTTCTTACCCAACAATGACAAGTTTGGAAATACGTATACATATATTGGATTTGCCAATATTTTAACATAATTAACATGTAGTGGATATCCTGCCATCTAGGGGAGGGGTGGGGAGTTGGGGGAAAATTTGTAACCGAAAGCTATGTAAGGGTTATTGTTGAAGAATTACCCACACATATGTTATGCAAATAAAATAAAAAAATAAAATTTAAAAATTAAAAAAAAATTAAAAAAAAGAATTCCTCCTTTTATGAAGCTTAAATTTGCCTCACTTCAACGTTTGCTGATTGCTTGAAGCTCCATCCTGTGGGATTAAGCAGAACAAGCCTAATGCTTCCCACTCATGACAGCCTTTCAAATACTTGAAGACAGTTAACAGGCCCGCTCTAAGTTTTCTCTTTGGCAAGTTGGACATGTCCTATTTTTTTCAACTGATATAATAGAGCATGTTTTTCCAGTGCTCTCATCATTTTCCCTAATTCACTCCAAGTTTGTCAATGCCCTTTCTAAAATGTGTTTCTCAGATTTCAACATAGTACTCCAAATGTCTAGATGTCATCTCATCAGATCAAAAGACAGCAGGGCAATCACTTCTTTTATTTTAGATATTGTTCCTTTTTAATTCAGCCTAAAGCCCTCACCATATTTTTTGGCTACCATCACACAGTTCACATTTTCTGAATCCACTAATTCTCCTCCATCTTTTTTGTATGATCTGCTGAATTTTTGGATTGTCTCTTCCAATATGGTAGTTCTGATTCCCAGTTTCACGTCATCACAAGTTTGGTTAGTAAAGCATGCCATCTCTGCCTTCATCCCAACTACCAAAAAGAATATTATACTCATCATTTAGTGCTTATCATACATTGTTTTGTGACATCTTCTCTGTCACTGGCCCTACCAATTATTAATTACTCTGAACTGTTGTTAAACTCTTTTATTATTGTATTCTCTGCTACAACTCTCTTCTGGGAAATATAATGAAAGAGTGGAATAAGCAATGGGTGTGTTTTATACCCATTTTACACACAAATACAAGTTACTCATATTTAATATTTCAGTTTTATAAAAAATTTTCTGCTAAAAACTCTGTGAAACAAATAGTTTGAGTATCAACACAATTTTACACACAAGGGAGTTGATGCTCAGAGATATTAAGGGTCTTCCCCACAAATATATCACTAGTAAATATTAGAATTGGAAATTAAACTCAGGATTCTGAATTTCAGTCTTGGATTTTTTTTCCAGTGACCAAATTATAGAAAAATGAATATTTTGGGAAACAAAGAAAATGAATAGTAAGTAATATAATAAAACATTCTGTAAGGGTAATATTGTCACTTTAGGTATTATAAATTTTCCTTGTCAAAAGTGTTATATCTGAAGGAATAAATAAATAAATGTTTTTTTAATTTTTATGGATTTATCTCCTAAAAAGATTTTTTAAGGAACAGGGCTGGGGTTTTACTCTTTGTATCCACCAGTTCACCATCCATTTTGTACTTGATCAATAAACACAGAGCTGATTTTTACTGAATTTCACTTGTTAGAGTCACCATTTCTTGTGCCTTTTACTTTTCTGTAAAAGTCCTGTTTGAGTAGCTTCCTCTATTAGCCCCTTGGTGAATCCATAAATTAGACTTAGAATAAGTTTACAATAGACTTCCTTGCCCTCTCCCTCATCTACTTCTTCCTTGTGGCACTGCCTGAGAGTTCTTGAGCCTCAGAACAGAAGAAATAAACTAGAAAGTGTACCTATACCAAAGAGATCCCCAAAGCAGGGGAAGATCGGTTACTAGAGATATTAGTGTTAGGTACAGGAGGTAGTAGGAGAAGGAATGGGGTGGGAAGAGTCTCTCTGTGTTAGTATCAGAAAATTATGAAGTTTTTAATATGTCTACAATAATATATAATCTAGAGCTAGAAAGCAATTTGAGACCCCAGGAAAAGCAAACACCATTCTAGTGCTACAGATGTCCTAGACAATACAGAACACTCATTTTCATAAAAGAATAGATATGTTTTTATCCATGAACTTGTGAGGTCTGGCCACCCTTCAAGTTTCCCCTTAATGAGCTTTCATCAGACCCTTTTCTAACTTATTGGGAATATTCCACTTGCAAGAAACAGCTGTCCTTAAGTAGTGATGGACAGCTTGGAGGAAAGGTTTCTTCCCTTGGACACACACAGCTCAGCCCTGCCACTGTCAAACTATATTTGATACTGTTTTCACTCTCTCTTAGGAAGAAGAATGTTGAACCTCCCCTCAAACCAACAACATATGAAGCCTCTAGACTGATTCTGAAGCAAAAAAATCCACAATATCTGGAGAACAACACGATTCTAGAA
>JAJPUD010006979.1:0-12389 GCA_023553655.1 Myrmecobius fasciatus
TTTTTTTTTTTTCTTCACAGTGGACCTCAGTATTGGATTGTGATTCTTTTCCCTAAAAACAATTCCTCTATATTTTCTAAATGAATACACTAATAATCTTATATCTTCACTCATTCTCTTCTACTCTCAATGCTCATCTTCTTCTTGGTCTTTCGACATTGTCTTATGGAAGTGCCTCTACAGCAGGGATAGAGAACCTTTTTTATTTTTATTATTATTTTTTTTAATGCCAAAGGCCATTTGGATATTTATTGCATCATTTGCAGGACATACAAGTAGTGGAAGGTTTTTGTACCCAGTTTTCAGTTTATCTCTAATCTCATTGGTAGGTATTCCCTTTGGAGATGTCTATTGATAACCCCAACTGTCTTCTCGTTCTTGTTCATATCTTTCCATAAATTCTTAAGAAATAATTCAACTAGTGAGCTTATCAGTCTTCCTCTGGGTCCTTTTACTGTTTGCAGGTTACTTCCATTCTCTCTGTATGAATAGCCTTTTTACATTATGTATGTCCTTGACAATATCTTTTATGCCATTTGTAAGCATTATTGTTAATAATATACCATAGTTTTTTTTAAATTTATTAAAGCTATTTATTTGCAAAACATATGCGTAGGTAATTTTTCAACATTGACCCTTGCAAAGCTTTCTGTTGCAAATTTTTCCCTCCTACCCCCACCTCCTCCCCTAGATGGCAAGAAATCTAATACATGTTAATTATGTTAAAATATTTGGCAGGTTGAATATGTGTATATATATTTATACAGTTATTTTGCTGTACAGGGGAAAAAAAAAACCTGAGAAGGAAAACATAATGTAAGCAAACATCAATAGAGAATGTGAAAATGCTATGTTGTGGTCCAGACTCAGATCCCACAGACCTCTCCCTGAGTGTATATGGCTTTCTTCATCACTGAACTACTGGAACTAGTTTGAAACATCTCATTATTGAAGAGAACCATGTCCTTCAGATTTGATCATCATTTAGTCTTATTGTTGCTGTACAATGATCTCTTAGTTCTGCTGATTTCACTCAGCATCAGTTCATGCAAGTCTCTCCAGGCCTCTCTGAAATCATCCTTCTGGTCGTTTCTTACAGAACAATAATATTCCATGGCATTCATATACCATAATTTATTCAGCCATTCTCCAATTGATGGGCATCCATTCAGTTTCCAGTTTCTAGCCATTACAAAAAGGGTTGCCACAAACATTTTTGCACATGTGGATCGCTTTCCCACCTTTAAGATCTCTTTGGGATAGAGGCCCAATAGAAATACTGCTGGGTCAAAGGGTATGCACAGTTTGATAACTTTTTGAGCAATGATATACCATAGTTTACTGCCTTCTATGTATTTTCTCTTTTGGACTATCTTCATTGGATTCTTTTGAGATTATGGTATTCCATGATTTGAAGCTGTTAATATGACTAGAAGAAATGGAGAGAGCATTTTCCTTTTTTAAAAGATTAAAAATAATAATCTTGTCAACAAGTTTGCAAATGGAATGTTAGAATTCATTAATTTGAACTTTCCAGTAAAGTTATTATTTGCCCTTTGGATATGAATAACTTTTATTTACTGGCATAAATTGTGTGTGTGTATATATGTGTGATTATATGTAAGAGAGACAGACAGACACAGAGATAAAGACAAAGAGACTGAGGGAGTTAGAATTCACTTTTTAAAAGAACTTTTAAAATTTTACTAAGTGCTTTCTTTGTAATAGCCAAATTGTAAATAATTTAATAGTCTCAGAGAAAAGTTAAATGAATTGCCTATGATCACATAGTGAATTTCACATAATTAGTTTCATTTTTTTTTCACTACATAGCAATATTTTCTCAATATGTGCTATGGAGATAGATCTGCATGTGTGTATGTATGGTCCTTATTTATCCTTGTCACCTGAAAATATAGACTATATCAAAGAAAGGACATACTTTAACTCTTGAATAGCTTTAACTTCTTTGCTAATCTTGCGATCTAAAAAGAAGAAAGATGATTAGTTTTATTCAAACAATTATTGGAGGAAGATATGCCAGAGAAAGAAAGATCAGAGAACAAAAAGAGGCAGCTGAGTTGCACAGTAGATAGAGCATTGGACCTGGAATCAGAAAATCTGAGTTCAGATATGACCACAGACACTTACCAGCTGTGTGGCTTTGGGCATGGCAGGTAACTTCTGTTTTCTTTAGTTTCCTCATTTGTAAAACTGAGATTAAAAATAGTATCTACCTGCCAGGGTTGTTGTGAGGATCATATAAAGTATTATTTAAAAAAATATGTAGCAAAGTACCTGGTACAGAATAGGCACTATGTATATGTTAGTTAATATTATTATTTAAAGATAAAAAGGAAGAGAGAAGAAATTTCAGGTTCAGATCATGTTACCTTCTGTATAAATATTTTTCCCTAATCATTTTCTCTGCATCCTCCATTTTCCAAAGATTCTCTATAGATATATTCTGTTTTTTTTTTTTTTTTTTGTTTGTTTGTTTGTTTGTTTTTTTCAGTTAAATTGTAAGCTCCATGACAGTAGGGGCCATGCCACCTATTTATATCTGCTTCTTCCCACACTACCTCAATAGTTACTGGAGTGCTTTACACATAGTAGGTGTTTTCAAAGTGTCAAGTTGAATTGAGGTAGAAAATATTGAAGTGTTGGCCATGAGTATTGGTAAAAAAAAAAATAATAATAGGAGTTAGAAAAATGAAAAAGGAAGTCTTACATAAAATGTAAAGGAAAAGGGGGAAAAAATAGGAGGCAAGAGAAAAGGGAGAGGGAAACTTCATATTCAACTATGTCTTTGTACTTTCTAAACCCATTAGTTTAAAGTTCCTGGCATCATCACTGCCTGATGGGGAGTGGGAAGGGTTGGACCCTAAAGAGGTTGCCTCAAAAGATAGTACTCTGATTATCTGTCCCAACCATATCTATAGGTCTGTGACAATGTAAAGGGTGTGTTGATCTATAAGTATTTAAAAATAACTTTAATTAGGACTTTTTTTTCCCCTTTGAGGACAGTAGTGAAGGGGTTTTAAAGTAATCAAGGATGCAGCTGTGTTTACCTACCTCCCTGAGATTTCAACCCAGCCCACTTCATTTGGGGGCAGCCATAGTGGCTATTTTTATGTTGGTCCCTCTTCATGGTGAAACTTTAGTCTCAAGTATGACAGGCACTAGTAAATCCTTGTTTTTTTTTTTTTGTTTTAAATTATTATTCTTGTTTTAATATTAGATTGCCAGGTGTCCTTAAAAATAGCCTTATATGTTAGTTTCTTCTTCTGGAGGAGAACTCAATGACAACTTTAGAAATACACAATTTGTATCATGTCTTTCAGAAGCGTGAGCAACTTTTTTACTTTGTGTAGGAGGAAAAGGAAAGGCAAGGACAAAGGAGAGAATGCTTCCCCAGCTTTAAAAATATCCCAGCAGCTGATTAGATTCATAGAAGCCTGCTTGTCAACTTCTGTGTTTGAAATAGGTGATGATAATAATAGTAATACCTTTTATTTGTATCATGCTTCAAAGTTTTCAAAGTATCTTTGCATAAAGTATCTCATTTTAGGATCAGGAATGAAAACAGCAGGGTGTGAGGGAAGTTACACTGTATCAGAAGACCTGGGTTTCAGTCCCATTTCTTTTTTTCACTAGCTGCACTGTCTTTGGCAAATATGACTTCTCTTGGTCTCAGTTTTCTCATCTGTAAAAGGGAAGCTGAGATTAGGGTTAGATCATTTTAAGGTGCTTTCATACTTCAAATCCATGATCCCATGATGAATTTAGCCATGTGAATAATAACTATTTTTGGCTCATTAAGGTACTATCTGTATTAGAAAAAAATAAGGAGACAGAGTTGCACAGATAATTTTTTGATCTCCTTTGGGGGGGGTTACCTTTTTTTTTTCCTTCTCTTTGGATGACTTACTTGAAAAAGATGTGGTCAATACTACATTACTACACATGCATGTCATAACCCACTTAGATAGGAGGATGTTATATTCAACACAACTCAATATTATAAGACCCAGTATCAGAATTGATTAGGAAAGCAGATGCCATTCTTTGAATGGTAAACTGTTCCTGGCAAGTTTTCATTGAATTTAAGCTTTTATCAGCCTTTAGACTATAATTACTTAATGTCATAAGGAATATTGAACCAACTGGTTAGAATTAAGTTCCCAATCCCAATAAAAGGTTTAGAATAGACATTGAGAATAGAAATTTCTAGTTTATAGAGATTTGGTGGATCCATTTTTGGTTTTGAATATCAAAGCTCTTTCAACAGGAATTTTCAACCTACCAGAGAATGATTCTAACTAGATTTCTTGGGGATTTTACATCTTAAAGGGGAAAGGCCTCAGGACATCAGGTCTAACCCCTAATTTTTAAAGTTGTAGAAACCAAGGTGCAAGAAGGTTAAATGGCATGTATAAGATCATAGGATGAAATGATTTAATAATGGGATGTTGAACTGATTGATCTATTATTTGAATGATCTGATAATTATTTCTGGGTACCACTCAACAATCTTTGTTGCCACTCTTACTTTTTATCCTGTGGTTTCCAGATGCATTAATATCATTCAGATATACCGAAAAAACCCATAGTTTTTCATACTATATACATATAAGATTGAGAGCTTTTATTATGAATGAAGCATTTATTAATTGCTTCTTGTCTTCAAAGTACAATGCTAAGTGCTGGGAAAACAGAAATTACTGTTCTCAAGTTCACATTCTAAAGAAGTAGGTAACACATGAAAAGTTTCAGCTGCAAGTCAGATTGAAAGGTCCCATGACCTTAAGGTATGAGGGCAAAGCAATGTTAAAGCTTCTTTCTTAATATTATGTTCACTGATAAAATCCTATAGTTTCTGATGTTATTCCAACCCCTCCTTTCCCTCATTCTTCCTTTCCTTCATTCTCTAAGAGGTTTTCTAGTATTTTTCCATTGGTATATTCCCTTCCATATTTATTATTTCATATGTCTCTTTACAAACAGGGGCATACCCTGCCTCTCATCTTTATTTGGTTTCACAAAAATCCATATTAGTGGGAATGATATTTAAATGAGATCATTATCTCCAGAAGAAATTTCTGAAAGATATATCAGGATTTCTGCAGAATTTTAATTTAATATGTTTGATTATAGTATAACAGCAATGTTTTGAAATCATCTTGGCCAGAGAAGCTTCATGTGAAGTCATGGAATACAATAAGGTATAAAATCTGTATTGGCCTTTCTACCACACAGCCACCAGTTTGACACCAGAAAAAGGGATAGATTAACTGGTTACATCTCACCTTTATCTTCTTCCTTTATGTGGATATTACTATAATCTTGGAAGTACTCAAGTAAGATACTTCCAGCTGCACTACTTTATTGTATTTGCTAAATACAGCATTGAACCTGGAGTTGGGAAGAGCTGGATTTGAATTCTAATTCAGACACTAGGTTGTTTAACCTTGAGCAAGTCATGTAACCTTTCCCTGTTTTAATCTCCTTATATGTAAAATGGGGATGATGGTATCTGCAGTACTTATGGGATAATTGTGAGGATCAAATAAGATAATGTATGATAATGTGCTTTGCAAACCTTAAAAGGCTATATAATTGGCTTATTGTTGTTATTATTAATATGCTTTTTAAAAAATGCATGAAAAGTTGTGTGCAGGGAAAAAAAATTAAAAAATTCAAGCCAAATTGATAGCCAAAGGAAGAAATAAAGATAAGTGGTCATTTCTATCTTGTCTTTTTTCCTCCCATCTCTCTTGAATTAAGGGAATTTTGTGAGGAGAAGGTAGCACAAGTATTTTTTCAGTCATATTTGATTCTGCCACATACAAATTTTGTAAAATATACTCTGCTTCCTCTTACTCTAGCCTTTTATAGTTCCTTAAGTCATTGGGAGCTTTACATGCCAAAGAACAACAAGATTTGGGCACAGTGGGATTTTGATGCATATCTACCACCTCCATCCTACCCTCTCCCACTGATGGTGAACCCATTCCAGATACCCTGCTGGGCTTAGTTTTCCGCCTCTTCTTTATTGAATTGGAGGGAGTATACATCTGGTTGCTCAATCTGCTTGAAAAATGTCACAATTTCTCTTTCTCTTTTTTTTGCATAAAAATGTGTAAAGTATGGTGGCTATTTGTACCATTTTGTAATCTTTCTCCTGCTATCTACTAGGGTTATCTATGGTTTGGTGATATCAGAAAAAAGGTAGATTCCTAAATTTTGTACACTTGCCCTGTTTCTCTTTATTTTCTCTTAGGAATTGTATCAATTTTCATCTTCCTTGAATCAGTGTCCTTAACAATTGATTAGTTTGTCAGCATCAGATTTGAATTCTCTGCTTTTCTTAGCATTTAATCTCTTTTTAGTTTCAAATTTCTCAAATACGCTATATTTAAGTAAACATTTTATTGATCAGAAAAAAAGAAATAAAACAAAACAAAAACATAAAAAAAGTCCTGAACAAGATTGTGTACAAATGAACATTTTTAGTAACCCATTTGCATTTAGTTCTTATTGGGTATGAGATAGATGCTTGTGAATCTCCTTCTTTTGGGATATTGGGGGATGAAAGGAGGCATTGATTTCTGTTTCTTTGTCAGAACCTGCATACTCACAACAGTACTATCATTAAAGTCTAATGGGCTTCTTAGGAAACAGTAGTCTTTAGGTAGATAGGATAGAAAAAGAGTACAGGCATACCTTGGAGTTATTCTAGGTTTGGTTCCAGACTACCAGATTATAGTGTCATGAATTTTTTGACCAGTTGCATATAAAATTTGTTTGCATAATACTGTAGTCAATTAAGTGTTCAATATTATTATATCTTAAAACTATATATACCTTAATTTAAAATATTTTATTGCTTTAAAAAAAACAGTGCTAATCATCATTTGAACCTACAGCAAATGGTAATTTTTTTTTTTTTTTGCTAGTGGAGGGTCTTGTTGATGTCTTCTGACTGATCACAATGATGTTGCTGAAAGTTGGGGGGTTGTTGCAATTTCTACAACTTTTAAGACAACAATGGAATTCTGTCACATAGATTGACGCTTTCTTTCACCTGAGACTTTGAGACTCTTATTGGGGTATTAATGGGCTTAATTTCAATATTGTCTAGTTTCAAGAAATAGGGGAGGTGGGAAGCCTGAGGGGAGGTAGAAAGATGGGGAAGGCTGATCAGTGGAGCAGTCAGAACATTTATTGTTTACTTTCTTATATGGGTGAAATTTGTGGTGCCCCAAAACATTTACAGTAGTAATATCAAACAGTTTTTTTTTTTAAGCTTTTTATTTGCAAAACATATGTATGGGTAGTTCTTCAACAGCTTTCTGTTACAAATTTTTCCCCCAGAGTCCCTTCCCCTTCCCTACATGGCAGGAAGTCCGCTACATGTTAATTATGTTAAAATAGTTGACGAGTCCAATATATGTATACATTTCCACATTTATCTTGCAGTGCAAGAAAAATCATATTTACAAGAAAAAAAAATCTGAGAAAGGAAACCCAAAACAAGCAAACATCAATAGAGAGCATGAAAATATGTTGTGGTCCATATTTCTCTGTGTGTATATGCCCCTCTTCACTGAACAATTGGAACTGGTTTGAAACATTTCATTGTTGAAGAGAGCCATGTCCATCAGAAATATCAAACAGTTTTGATCACAGATCATCATAACAGATATCCTGAAAATGTTTGAAATGTTATGAGAATTACCAGAATGTGACACAGACATAATGTGAACACATGCTACTAAAATAGATTGATTTGCTTGACTCAGGGTTACTACAAATCTTTAATTATAATAAAGTTTCTCTGCCCCATGATTATGCCCACCTCCATGTAGAATAATTGGAAGGGTTTTTTTTTTTTTAATTGTATCAAATCCTCCTTTACATGTTCACAAATCAATTCCTGCTAAGTCATTGTATTATTACTTTCTTTGCTTAAACTAGAGATTAGGGAATAGTGGGTGGGAGAGTTGCAAAGGTGAGTGATACTAGAGGAAAAAAATGAATTTCTGAAAAGGCTTGAATCCAGGTCAACAGGTGTCTGACATTCACAAGTATAAAAATAAACTTGCTGTTCTTATCAACCTAGAACTAGCCAGTTTATCTGAAAGGTCAGAAAGAGAAGTTTTCAGCATCAAGCCAAATTAGGCAAGAATAAAAGCACCTAAGCAGAACAAGGCAAGGGGAGGATGAGATTCAACTTTAATACAAGGTAGAGAAGGGTTCCTTGTCTCACCTAGGCAACCACTTTTCCAAAAAGCATGTGCATTTTGCATGTTGGCTTAAGATCCTGAGCTCTGTTACTTTGCCCTGGCCTACTGATTGTGCTTCCATTAAAATGACTGTTTTTACAGTTACCAGAGGAGAAAAGAGGTCTGGAAACATTTGAAAGCATTTAGCTTATTTTCATCTTGTTAGGTGATTCTTAAGCTCAGGTGTTTAGAAAAACATTTCTTTATAATTATCTTCAGGAACACCTATTACTTTGGCATCTTCTGAGTTGCATATTTTGTGAGTGAGCAAAGACCACCCAAACAAGAATTGTGCAAGATTCTGTTGAAATGGGGAAGGTGTGAAGACAACAGATGCCTCTTTTTCCAGGTGGGGAATCTCCATTTCTAATGCAGTAGCCTCTTGTTGCCAAGCCACTAGAGTATCATGAGGCCATGGAAAGATTTCAACGGGAGGTCTGTGAATTTGAATGAAAAAATTTTTTACATCTTTATTTTCGATTTATTTCATTTATTAATGAAAATGTACTATTTCCTTTGATTATGAATGTATCTACCTCAATTTCCTTTCCTGAAAAATAGGGATAATAGTAATAGTGTTAATTATATCACACTGTTGCTTTCAGTAAAATTAGGGTAATCATTTTATGATTTACCATATAAATTTAAAGTATTAAAAATAACCATTACTGGGGCAGCTAGGTGGAGCAGTGGATAGAGCACCAGCCCTGAAGTCAGGAGGACCTGAGTTCAAATTTGATCTCAGCCACTTAACATTCCCTAGCTGTGTGATCTTGGGCAAGTCACTTAACCTCAATTGCCTCAGCAAAAAAAAAAATAAAAAATAACCATTACTTTATATGCTATAAGTGAGACTGTGGCATAATGGATACATATTGGATTTGGCAACAAAATACTTGGGTTTGAATCCTTATGTTGCTGTTTACTACCTAAATGACCTTGAGTAAATCACTTAACCTAAGTTTCCTCATCTGTAAAATGAGGTTGGCTTAGAGAGTCCCAATCCATACCCTCTGCTCCTTTGATAGTCCTCATCAGCACTCATTAGCTTAATTGGACTGTGTAACAAGACACAAAACACCTGCATGGCAATTAAACTACAGACATATTCTGTACAGCAAATCAAGAAAATGTTTCCTTTAATCCCGTGTTTTGGGGAAGCTGTGGGATAGCACGTTTTGGATGTTTAGTTCAAGTATCCATGTGATAAGTGCTTGCCCCTTATTTTTCCTTTGTGTTATCAATTGTCTGGAATAATGCGAACATCACAGTTTACCATGAGGAGTTGTTTTGTTTAGTTTCTTATGGACCCACACAGAGTTGTTTTCCATAATTTTGCACCTAATTAGCATGTTCTTGCATTTGCAAAGTGGCACAAGATTAAGTGTTACAGTTTTGATCGGCAGTTCTCAGTTGTCTGTCCTCCACAGAATTTAGAATCCTAGAAACAATAATTACAAAAAGCCTAAATTGGCAAAGGAAATTCCCTAACATCATTTGCAAGTGGCAGCTTTAGGTAAAAACAAAAAAAAAAAAACACCCAATGTGAAGTGGAATTTCAGAAACAGAAAAATTCAGAAATACTGTGATTAGAGCCACGGAAAAGTTTGCATCAGTCTTTTTTTAGCTCTTCAGTCAACTCTGTTGAGGTGGGCATGTATTTAACATGTGTGCAAAATATGTTTGGCTTTACCTGCAAGCTTAGACAGAAAAAAAGATGTAGGAATATAGTGGTTTATGTGCACAGAAATTCAAGGAAAATATATTACCCTATTCTTTATATCTGGAAATTTTCCCCAGCTCTTTCTGCTTCACTACTAAAATGGTAGTTTTGGGGAGAGAGGGAAAGATTGGGGTGAAGGAGGGAAGGAGGAAGAGAAGGGTGGGGAAAGTAAAAAAAAAAAAATGACCCAATTCTTGCCTCTTTTAGGAGGTAGATAAAAGAGGCTTTTGGTGGTAGGTGTTATTACTTGTACTAGAGAGAAGAAATATAATATATGGATTTAGTGTGTACAAAAATGTACTTAACCTAGGTATCAAGAGATTTAATCATAAATTTAAGCATATACTTAAATCAAAGGAGAAAATCAAAAGACTTTTTTTCCATAGTGAGAGTTTTAAATGCAAATCTTATTTCTTATTTGTAGCGAACTCATAGCAAATGTTTACTCAAATAGGATGACTATTTTAGGCATGCATGAAAGCTGGCAATTTTCCCCTCTGATCTATGCCTACATGGATAAGGAATGTGTTGTTGACCAGGAAAAGGTTATCATTTCCAAGTCTAATAAGACATCCTAATAGGAAGCATTCTTACTTCCTAAGGAGAATCAGAGCAACTAACCTTTGATTTCTTTAGAGGAAAAATCACATGCCCTCCAAATCTAATGTATATTGAGAAGAATAATGTTATGTGAAAATGAATGAGTTATAAATTTCTTGCTATTTATCTATATTTAAGGTTCTATGTCGATAAATGTCATCTTGGTCATTTTAAAAGACATATTTGATCCTTCTTATTTTTTCATAAAAAGAATGATTTTTTTTTCATTCAGAGATAATTGTCATCTGCAATTCATATTTTCCTCCATATTATTGTACCTCTTTCCAAAAATTTTTATGGCTTTTATTCTGGTTCCAGCTGGTTCCTTTTATGTTTTTCTGAGTTTTTTCTCCCAACCTATAATTTTTCAGGCTTTCTTTAGATAATTTCTGTGAACTTTAACTTAAAAATTGCTTTCAAGTAATAGTTTTTCACCTATTGATTTATACTTTTATGTGATCATAGGAAAGAAATCTCTGTCTAGGCTAAATAATCCTTCAAGCTTGCTATTTGGAGTATCTATAGAATACTCCCATCCTCCATTTTGAGTAAACACGTGCTTTAAATGATTTCTAGAATATTGAAGAGATTGGCATGTTTTAGTCAATTTTGTCAGGACAGCTAGATGATGCAGTGTTTAGAGAGCTGAGTTTAGAATCAGGAAGATCTGAGTTCACATATGACCTCAGACACTTAGTAGGTGTGTGACTCTGAACAGGTCATTTAATCCCGTTTGCCTCAGTTTCCTCATTTGTAAAATGAGCTGGAGAAGAAAATGGCAAACCATTTCATTTTCTTTGCCAAGAAAACCACCAATCAGGTCATGAAAAGTTGCACCCAATTGAAACAACTGAAGAAGTAAAACCAATTTCTTGGGAATTTTATACACAATAAACTTTCTATTTTTATGCAAAAATCTAGGCCACATTTTTACTGGTTACTTTGTGCTTCACAATGGGGTTTACAAAAGTGAACATCTATCACACTTTCTACCATTAAGGAGTTTGCAGGCAATAGATGTATTGCATTGTACATACAAAAGTATGTAAAACAAACAGAAATAAATGAAACAAAGTAGAATATGGTAACAATAAAGGAGGTAACTGGACAAAAAGTATTAGAATATTTAAGGAGGAAAATACTGTTTTCACCTGGAATGTAATGGAAAGCATCATGGCAAAGGTTGCATTTCAAGACCATTCATTGGTCTTGAAGGCCTAGAAAAATTTTTATCAGCAGAGGTGTGGAGAAAATCCATTTCAAGGATGAGAATGACAGGGAAGAATGTTTTCTAGGAATAGTTTAGTGGTATGAGGTAAGACTGAAATAATAGACTGTGGTCAATTTGTACAAAGCCTTAATTGCTGGTTCATTTGTTTTTTATCCTATAAGAATTATGGCATTGCTAAAATACACTCACACATACACTTACTCACTCATACATTTATGAATATATCATATTCATAGCTAGGTACTGTGATTTTGGTCCATTGTGTGTTTTAGCCATTATAATTTGAGGTCCAAAATGTAGATAGACCTGTTTCATGTTGCTCTTATATTTTAACTTTGAGGGCAAATTTTCTAGTTTGACAATTTAGCAGTCTTTGATATTTTAAAAAATGGCTAAGAACTCTACTTCAGAACTACCTGTTTTCTTCTTTCTCATTTATTCTTAGAATACTATATCTGGACTTCTCCTTTGCTCTTATTGTTCCCTACCATGTATTACATTTATATTATATTATATTATATTATATTATATTATATTATATTATATT
>JAJPUD010006979.1:12399-61428 GCA_023553655.1 Myrmecobius fasciatus
ATATTATATTATATTATATTATATTACTACCACCACCCTCTTTTATCCACTCTCCAGTAGAGGCAAGAACTGGGGAATTTTTTTCTCTCCTCCTTTCTCTTCATTCCCTTTCTATCACTGCCCCACATCTAACACAGTGTTCTTCATAGAATTAGGTGCTTAATAAATGTTTGTAGTTGGTCTTTTAGCTATACTTAAGTAAGTATAGCTTAAGATTCACTGAAGTCACAACATGAAATAATCCATAACTCTGATCTGACCAGTACAAATTCTAGAAGTCCCTTTGTTATTTCTATACTGCTCACATAGCACAGTGCATGTGCTTGAATTTGAAAGAACAATGTATATCAGAATTTGTATTCTTAGATTAATTGGCCAAAATACTGACAGAGTACATACAAAAATGTACTTAACCTAGGTATCAAGAGATTTAATCCTAAATTTAAGCATAATTTGCTGTGTGATCTTGGGCAAATCACTTGACCCCAGTTGCCTCACAAAAAGATATCCCCTATAAGTAGGTGCTAGCTAAGAATTCAGGCAAATGTAAGTGTGTGTATGTATATATGTACATATATACATGTATACATGTATGCTAGAGGCTCAGAAGTGCCATAGGGATAAGGAACTATAATTTCAATCAAATAGGAATTTCCTAAGTGAGGGAACCTTTTCTACCAATTCATGTAGAGATCATCTTAACAACTAAGGTCTTTGATATTTTAAGTAACTTAATTCAAAGCCACACAACCAGTATGTGTCTGAAGTAAAACTTAAGCCCAAGTGATCTTCTTATGTTCAATATTATGGATTTTGCCATTATCTGTTGGATAATTTATAATTTTGATTTCTTGGAGATAGTGCTGTCCTATGATTGCAGCCATATAGAATCACTAGAAAAATATTGGTGTTAAATACATAGAATTTTGTTTTAACAAAATAAGAGTATGATTTATTTAAGGGAATTGTTTGAGTGCGTGTGTGCATGTGCATTTTGTTTTCCTGAACTAGAAATTCAATTAGCAAATCACTGGTGATTTTTTTTTTTTCCTGAGTCAATTGGGGTTAAGAGATTTGCCCAGGGTCACACAGCTTGGAACTGTTAAGTGTCTGAAGTCAAATTTGAACTCAAGACCTCCTGACTTTAGGGCTGGTGCTCTATCCACTTCACCATCTAGCTGCCCCCTTACTGGTGAATTTTAAAAAAACAATGCTTTTCATATTTGGGTAAGTTGTAATTTACCTCAGGCTTCCTGATTCTGAATAGTTTAATTAGTAGTGCAAAGATTGTCATAATTTAAAATGGATTTTGTTTCATGATATATATTGGTTCTATAATATAAGAAGCATATCTGGTCTCAGAATCAAAGAAAATTAAACTGCTTGTTCCTTGTGAAATGTTTGTAGAAAAGTGTAGACTTCGTAGAAAAGTCTGGGACAGCTAGACGGTGTAAGTGGATAGAGCACTGGTCCTGGAGTCATGAGGGCCTAAGTTTAAAACTGGTCTCAGACACTTCCTAACTGTGAGTCTGGGCAAATCACTTGACCCCAATTGCTTCACATTAAGAGGAAAAAAAAAAGAAGAAAGAAAAGAAAAGTGAAAGGTCTGATTTTTTTTTTTTTCCAAAGCTATTTGTCTTGCTCTCCAAAGTCACAGAGTTCTTTTCTCCATGTATGTTAAAGTCATACTCAAGAGTTCACAGGTTACTATTCCAAAGTAGTTCTGTAGGAGCCAGGTTTGACTTCAATGCTTAGCAAAATGAATTGCATATAGTAGGTACTCATGGGTTGGATAAATGTGCTACCATTTTTGCCAAATCAAAGTTTTACAAAGTAGAAAAGGCAGACCATATTACATTGTAACTTAAAAAAAAAAAGTCATTCTAGTTCATCCAACAGCTCTCAGATTTAGCAAGCCGCTCAATCTACATTTTTAAGTACCTACTATATTCTAGGCAACCAGATACTGGAAATAGTTGTTGTACTTTCTTCTTGGAGAAGACCAAAATGACATCACCATGTTAGAGTCAAGTTAGTGTGGTCGATCAGACTAGTATGAGCTTGGAATGCTCTGCTATAGATCAGACACAAATAGTTCCCATGAATATTTAGGGTAGCTTCTCTAACTTGGTGCATCTCACATTTTTTCTGAGCTAATTCAATTCTTAGAATACAGTACCTTCTCTGATGAGGGCACCCATGCTGCATGCTTCTGTGCTGGTGTCTGCCATGTCATACAATCAATTTTAAAGTTCTTAAGAGACCTCAAGAGCATCTTTGTATCACTTTTTCTGACTACCCTGTGCTTACCTTGTATGAGTTCTCCGTAAAATAGTTTTTTTGGTAAGTGTACATTTGATATTCAAACAGTGGGTCAGCCCAACAGAGATGTACTCTCTGCAGTAGAGTTTGAATGCTTATCAGGTTAGTTCCAGAAAGGACCTCAGTGTCTGGTATCTCATCATTCCAGATTATCTTCAGAATCTTCCTAAAACAATTCAAACGGAAGCAGTTCAGTTTCCTGGAATGGCACTGATATACTGTTCAGTTTTCATAGACATATATATAATGAGTTTGGTAGTCAGTTAATACCTCTCCTCTCTCACACCTTACTTCAGAGCCTTCCAAACACTAAATTAGCTCTGACAATGTATGTATCAACCTCATTATCAGCATGTCCATTCCTGGAAAGTATACTGCCAAGGTAAGTGAACTTATCCGCAGCATTCAAAACTTCTCTATTTTCTGTTACTGTTGGTTCCACATATGGATGGTATACTGGCTGATGGAGTATTTGTGTTTTCTTAGTGTTAATTGTTAGGCTAAAACTAGCACACATAGAAGAGAATCAATCCATACTTTGTTGCATCTCAACTTTGGAAATTGCATCAAGTGCACAATCATTTACAAACAAAAAATTCATGCACCAACACTCCCTCTACTTTAGTTTTGGCTTGTAGCCTTTTCAAGTTGAAGAATTTGCTATGCTTATGGTAGCTGATTTTGATGCCATATTTGTCCTAATTGAAGACATTTGATAGCATGGCTGAAAACATCATGCTAAAAAGCATGCAAAAATACAAAGTAATTAAATACTAATGATTTTGGGAGGAAGGGAGTCAAGCTGTTGGGAGGATTAGGAAAAGTTTCTTGTAGAATCAGGTTTTGAAGGAAAAGAATGATTTTATGAGGCATTGGCTAGTACAAAGTAACCAAGATTGGACATGAAGATGTCCAATTAATTAGATCATAGAGAGTAGAGGAATTTATCAAATAAGATTGGAAAGCTAGTTGAAGCCAGGCTGTGAAGGGCTTTAAAAGCTTAAAGAGAAATTTACCCTAGAGACAAAAGGAAATCCTTGGAATTATTGAATAGGGGAGTGCATGACAATAAATAGTGCTTGTATACTGGAGAAAACATCATTCCAGTTTAGCCTATTTAAAATTGGCATGATCTATCTTGTATGTAAAATTTTGTTGCTGATATAAATATTGAATTTAAAGAAATTCACCCTGCACTTTATTTTCTAGTACTTTAAATTTAAGTGAGGAAAAAAAGATAAATGCTTATTAGTTCTTGGAAGTTCAACAATAAAATTTACAGAAACTGCAAACGTGGGCACAAGTATTTCTTAGTCCTACAAATTGCTACTTAAAATTTCTGCAGTTTCTAATAAAAAGCAGAAAAATTTGTTGTCTTAAAAAAAGGGAATGGCTATGGTCATTATAAGGCTAAGCAACCATATATGAGAGGGAAACACAGATTCAATCTTTGTTTAAATATATTCCAACTTAAGGATAGGCAGAGTGTTCAAATGCAGAATTTGCATGTGGGGAAATAGTCACATAGTACTTTAAAAAATTAATACAGTAATTTTAAATGTCTTCATTTGTCACCTGACATAGCAGACATAAATATTTTTATTAACCATTGGATGATTACATGTATATTTTAATTATTATTTTTTTTCTATTTATCTTTTTCTTATTTGGAGGCTCAAAGCAATATTTGTCTCAATGGGTATCTGAAAAGAGAGATTGTGAAGGACCTTTCCAGATCCCTCCAGTTGCTAATTCTTTATACTTTCAGATTATTTTCATCTACTTTGTATGTATCTACAGTGTACTTAATTTTTTACATATTGTTTCCCCTATAAAGGGAAGATCCTTTAAACAGGACTATTTTTTGTATTCCTTTGAATTCCCAGAAGTTAGCATAGTGCCTGGCACTTAATACATGGTTATTGATTGACTGACTGACTAGTTTGGGATATATAAGAAATGGAAAAGGAAGCTGAAGGATTGAGAAGACTACTGGTATCTTGATTTTTCAAACTACTGTTTACTGAAATATCTGTGACTCTCTAAGGAATATATAAATAGGAACTTGAAAGATTGGGGTTCAATGACTTCACTTGATAGAAGAAGAAACTGAGAAATGTAGCCAAAATTTGAACCAACTAATCCAAATCCTGCAATGAAAAGAAGTTACATGGAAGCAACTAAAATTTTGACATGTAAAACACTTCTTAACAATTAGAGCTATCCACAAGAGGAATGTACTACCTTGATAGATAATAAATGCCTAGTTATTGGAGCACTTTGGATGACCATTTGTCACATTGTTTTACAAGGAGGTTTTGTTCAACTATAAATTGGACTCCATAAACTCAGAGATCCCTTTCTAATTTAAGAGATATTGTGCATATAATTTTTCAAAAGTTTTATAATTCTTTAGGAGACTTTTGTGCACCTAGAATTCTAACAGATGTTTGTGAAAAGCCATAATCTTCTTTTTCTTAGTACATATATTTTCATGGTAGTACCCTCACCTGGAATCTAACTTTGAAATAGGTTTTCATTGGCCATCCTTTGTTGTATGTACATGTTATGATCCTGTTCTAATAATCTTTTCCTTGAACTCTTTTGGTTCTCAGTTATCTCCAGGATAAGTGCTCTGGTATTTTAAAACTCTTCATAACCTGACTCTTTTCTACCTTTTCAATAATATTAATTTTCTTCCTCTCTTCTCCCATTATGATTTAGCTCTACTAGCCAATTTTTTCCTCATCCAGGACACTCTCATCTCCTGACTGCGTGCTTCCAACCTGGCTTCCCCATTTTATACTTTACCTTCTCATTCAGTTTCTTATTTTCCTTCAGGACTGAATTCAAATATCAACTTTTCACCAAGAGAACTTTCCCAATTCTCCTTCTGTCTTTTTGTCTCCCAGAAACTGGAGCTTTCCACTCTGATTTTGGAACCCTCCCTCCAACCCTGTAATGTATTGTGTGTAGATTTTGTATGTACTTAATTATTTACATGTTCTCCCCTTTATTGGGGTGTATAATCCTTGAGGGTAGGGACTTTTTAACTTTATTTCTTGATTTTGACCTTTGCAAAACTGGGGCAAAAGTAGTAAAAGTGCTTATTTTGAAATTCCCTGTATTCTGTGCAGAGAAAATAGAAATATTGCAAAGAATGACCAAAATGGGGACATGGTAATTTAGTTGAGTTGTCTTCTTATACATCACAATAGTTTATGCTCTCTTCTATCCAGCTATACTGACTTCCTTGTTCACAACAGTCGATCCCCCACCTTTGTATCTGCTGACTGTCTGCCATTCCTGTGACATAATTCCCACCACATCTCCACCTCCTAGAATTCCTGGTTTCATTCACTACCCATATTAACGGTTATCTTTTCTATGAGATCTTTCCTTGTGCTCCCTAGCTGTGCCTTTTCCCTACAAGGTTAACTCTATTTAATTTTCATATACAATTTTCTCCTCTATTGAATTTAAGTTTCTGAGAACAACAAAGACTTTCCCTTTTCTTTATGTTTTCAAAGCTTACTATGTCCAGACTTGGCACAGTCATGTTAGGTACTTAATAAATATTGTCAATTGTTCTTTGAATTAGGAAGAACTTTAAAAGCTTAAATACATAATATAGGTGACAAATTTCAGGTTGTGTTTCTCTCAGTTATAGAGTTCAGTTTTTTTATTTGATATTTTTATGTCATTTCTTGACCCCATGTAATTCTGCACTTTAATCCATCTCTGAATTGCATTTGAGAGAAAAATGTCAGAATTAATGTCTGTTTTCATTATGGGAGTTCGTAGATACTGACAAACATTTGTCTTTTAAGTGTTTATTTATTGGGATGCTTCAACTATTTGTCACATAGTTATGAGTAGGAAAATTGAGTTTTGCTGAAAAAGTCAGAAAATGACTCTTGGCAGTGAGAAAGCCCTAATATACAGGGAGGATATAAAAATTCTTCCTAAATTTGTAAGTAGGAAAATTGACTCAAAAAGAAATCTGGTCAGGGAGAAAACAGAAACTTGAGAGTTGCTGTAGTATGTTTCTGTTGACTTCCCAGGAGATAATACAGACTTCATTCCTCATTTTATGGATTACAATAGATTTGGAGCTATTATTGTATTAGACTATTAAGCTAATGGACTTCTTTTTGTCCTTCACTTTCCAAGAGGAGTAGTGACATCATGGTGCGAACTCTTGACTCTATTGAATTGGAATAAAGTGAGGCCGACTTGCACAGAGTTGTCAGACTTGTTCTCTCTTCCAGGGTCATCCAAGTCCAGTGCCAAGACAAACGTCAAGGTGACTGGCAGTGGATCCAGATCCGGTAGTGTCTTTGATATCTTATCAAGCTTTAAGAATTCCATCAGCACCTGCTTTAGTGGCCTTCTTGTCCATTGGGACAAATTATTTTTATTTACCCATTCTTCCTCTGGAAAGTATTCACTGTTAATAGACTGATAATATAGTCAAGAAGAAATAATGGAATATTTTCAAGTATCCTCTACTTTTAAACAGAGAGAGTGGAAATATATTTTCTCATTTGTTGTCCATGGCCAGGATTAAACCCTGAGGTTTTAAAAGCAGTGTCAAAAGAGAAAAAGTAATTTCAGTCCCAATCAAACTGGAAAGATTTTGCATGTAGTCAATGGGCTGTGTGTCCATTGAAGGAGTACTGGCCTACTACCATTTAGAGAGGCTCATTACATTATTACATTTTGTTTTCTTATCACAGCACTTTTTAAAGAAGGCCTCTTAAAGAAGAAGTTTCATTCTGCATTGCTTCAAGGAATATTTGAACTGATAAAAATAGGGATCCTAAAATTATTGAGGTGAACCAAACTTTTTTTTTTTTTTTTTGCAAATCATATGTATGGGTAATTCTTCAACATTAACCCTTACAAAGCTTTCTGTTACAAATTTTTCCCCCCTACTCCCTCCCCCTCCCTTAGATGGCAGGATATCCACTACATGTTAATTATGTTAAAATACTTGACACATCGAATATATGTATACATATTTCCACACTTATCATTGTTGTGCAAGAAAAATTGTATCTACAAGAAAGAAAAATCAGATGAAGGAAACACAATGCAAGCAAACATCAATTGAGAGCACGAAAATGAGGTGAACCAAACTTTTACAAATAAGTGGGGAGAACATTTTGTTGTTAATTCTTATTTTAGTAACTTTATTTCCAAATATTATCTCCCTTTATCTAACTATGAGAGTCATTTCTTATAACAAAAGAAAATAAAAGAATTATTCCACATGTAGCAGTAGAATCTGATGATATTTTCAGTGTTTTACAAGCAGAGTGAGGAACTTTTGCTAAGGAAAGAGAATGAAGGCAATGCATTTCTGGGGTCAGATCGTCATTATTATGTTATAGGATTGATTCAGTTTTTTCCTTTCTTTTACATTTAGATTGTTTTCCTAATTTTACTTATTCCATATGCACCACGGCATATATCTTCTTATACTTCTCTAGATTCTTTTTTTTTTTTTAATTACTATTATTTCTTATGGTACAGGCATGTTCTGTTACATTTATGTACTACGGTTTCTTGTTTGTTCCTTAAGAGATGGGTGTCTTCATTGTTTCTACTTAGCTGCTATTATAAAAGTGTTGCTGAATGTTATTTTATAAATGCAGAATATAGTATTTTTTTTAATTGAAGCTTTTTATTTGTATAATATATGTATGGGTAGTTCCCCAACGTTGATCTTTACAAAGCTTTCCATTACAAATTTTACACCCAGTCCCCTCCCCTCCCCTAGATGGCAGGAAGTCCACTACATGCTAGTAATGTTGAAATGCTTGAGAAGTTATGCAAGAAAAATCCTATCTACAAGAAAAAAAAAAGAATCAGAGAAAGGCAACACAATGCAAACAAATGTCAGTAGAGATCATGAAAATGTTACGTTGTGGTCCATATTTCATTTCCCTCTCTCTGGGTGTATATGGTTTTCTTCAGTGAACAATTGGAACTGGTTTGAGACAATTCTTTGTTGCAGAGAGCCATGTCCATCAGAATTGATCATCATGTAATACTGTTGTTGCTGTGTATGATGATCTCCTGGTTCTGCTCATTTCACTCAGCATCAGTTCATGCAAGTCTCTCCAGGCCTCTCTGAAATCATCCTGCTGGTCGTTTCTTACAGAGCAATAATACAGAATATAGTATTGTAAATATATTTGCATGCATTTTATCAAGTTGTACAGTTTGATTTATTTTAAATAATTTCTTATTATCTTGATTTTATATCACCCTCTTCCCTCTGCATCCCTTCTAAATCTTCCCTCAGAGAATTATCCCTTATAACAAGTATTTTTTTTTCCCAAAAGGGCAAAACCAATTAACAAATTTAAAAAACAACCCTTATATTATATACAATACTCCACACATATGGACCCCCATCTATATAAAAGTCAAATAGATACATATACATATGTAAATATGTGTATGTAATATGTACATATATGGATATATAACATTTATTTTTGGTTTTTTTGTTCAATTACATGCAAACAATTTTTTAAGTCTTATCTATCTATTTATTTTTGCTTTTTTGCTGAAGCAATTGAGGTTAAGTGACTTGCCCAGGGTCACACAGCTAGGGAATGTTAAGTGTCTGAGACTAGATTTGAACTCAGGTCCTCCTGACTTCAGGGCTGATGCTCTATCCACTGTGTCACCTAGCTGCCCCCTTTTTAACAGTCTTTTAGAAAAAATGTTGACTTTCAAATTCTCTCTTCCTTTTTCCCTCTCCATCTTTGAGAAAGCAACCAGTTTGGTGTAGATTATGCATATGCAGTTATGCAGAACATTTCCTTATTGTGTTGTAAGAGAAATCACATACCAAAAAAACCAAGAATAATAAAGTAAGTTTAAAAAAAAATTAAACTTTGATCTGCATTCAAACCTCACCAGATTTTCTCTTGAAGTTGATAGCATCATGAGTCCTTTGGAATTCTTTTGGATCATATTGCTGAGTAGAGCTAAATTATTCATACATCATTATACAATTTTGTTGTTACTATGTATGATGTTCTCCTAGTTTTACTCATTTCACTCAGAATCAGTTTTTGTAAGCCGCCTTAGGTTTTTCTGAAAACCTTCTGCTCTTCATTTCTAATGGCACAACAGCATTTCATTAGTCACATACCATAACTCATTCAGCCATTCCCCACTTGATGGGCATTCCTTCAATTTCCATTTAATGCTACCACAAAAAAATTTATAAATATTTTTGTACATAATATATCTTTTTTCTTTGATTTCTTTGAGGTACAGACCTACTACTAGAATTGCTGGGTAAAAGGATATGGCTATGCACAGTTTATAGGCCTTTAGGTTCAGTTCCAAATTGTTTTCCAGAATGGTTGTGTCAGTTCATAATTCCACCAGCATTGCATCAGTGTCCCTTCCCCTCCCCCCCAATCCTCTTAAACATTTGTCATTATTCTATTTTATATAGTTTTAAAACCAAATTTTGTAATAACTTTGTTTTTAGGATTTTATAGTTTTCCTCCTTTTGATGCAAAATTGTGGAGGCTAGGTGAAGGATATGCAGAAAGAAATACATACTCTGATTTTCTTGCTATACTTTTGTTTTTCACATATGTTAGAGTAACAATCCTGTTTCTTCTGCACTGGGTAGGATATTAAAAAAGGAAACTATTTAGGAAGGATTCAGGAGGCCTCTGAGGGCAAGCACTGCTGGCAGTAGAGAAGGAGAAATGAAGAAGTTTTCAGGGGAGATCTTATAAAACATTTGGATTCTTCCCCCTGACCTCCCCCCCATTTTTTTCTCAGCATGACATCTTTAAATAGGCGGGGTCTCATAGTCTCAAGTAACTTTGGAACGGATAGATCAAAATGAACAGTGATAAAATATGACGGTCTGAGCCTGGCTTGGAGTATCTGAGATGATGATTGCATGTTTTTGCTTTAATCACAGAGATACTAAATTATTTCAGCTGGGTAGTCTTTGCTTCTATATTTAAACAGTATTGGGAAGAGATTGTTAAAGAGCTGAAAAGTGGTGTGAAAAACTGGGCAGGTTATTTGATTCCAATTTGTTTTCACAGTGTGAAGTTGTTAATAGACTAATAAGCTAGCAGAAGAAGAAATAATGGTTTTATGAGTTAGAGATGCCATTAAAATTGCAAATGAACAACATGCCATATGCTGGAGAGTAGAGCTGGGGGAAAAATGCTAAAGATGCCTTGCTTGTTTAGAAACACTAAAAAATGCAAAGGTTAATGATGAGGTGAGTTGACATATTCCATAATACCATAATCCCCATCTGATTTTGCTATTTCCCGGCAAGACTTTAGGGGACAATGTGCATTATACCTGGATATAAGTATATAGAGTATATTCAATTAAAATTTTTTTTTTCTGTTCTTGAGGATATGCATTTTTTAAAAATCTGTCTCCTATAGACAACTCTAAGGAGAAATCTTATCTGTGAGTCTTGGTTGATCGTATCATTTATAGGCTAATTACTGCAAATTTGGGAGATTTCTCTTTCAAGAGATAGGACATCTTATGGCCTTACTGTGTTCAGATGCCTCTCCCTTTCCCTCTGCCCCTCCCCGAGTAATTGTCTCTGTGTGCAGAAGTATAACAAGAACTGATCATAATTCATGGCTTGTCCAAGCAGTAAACTAAGATTAATGAGTATTAATTCCCTCATTGATTCTTTGCTGTCTGGTAGTTTGGGGGAGAGGGAATTGCCCTTTGTTAAAAATGGAAGAATGATTTACTCTAATCATTAACACAGTCCACTGAAAGGGGATGGGGAAAAAAGAATACAAAAAGGAAATGTAAACCGAAAACAAATCTGGTTGACATTTGTGCTATTACCCCTAACAAGAATTCTAGCAGTCATGTACTTGATATAGTTACTAAAGGAAGGTTATAGTTAAAGGGAAAAAGGAGAAAGAGGAAGGGGGGAAAAAAGAAACATATCAACAATGTTTTGGAAAATAAATAGCCTTTTAAAAATGCATTTAGAGAAAGGAGAAAATGAGTTATTATACTTAAAGAAGCTTTCTTAGCTTCATTTTTTAGATTTGTTGGGAGGAAAAGTAAGTACCTGAAAGTCAAGATTTGTATGATATGATGCTAACGGTTTTTAAAGGAGTTTGATCATAAACATGAAGAATTTTTGGCAATTATAGATAACATGAGAAATATTACTGCCTGTTCTGTTCTCATCCATTTCAGAAACACATCATGTCCCAGAGACTAAGGAAGAACACAGCATCAGTGATTGAAAACGATAGCATTAATTTAGGATAAAACATAGTTGGCCAGGTTGGAGGTTGAGGAGTAGCCGAAAAAATAATCAGCAATGGAGGCAAAGAGTTTGTGGTTGATATCTGAGCTATTAAACAATGGAACAACTTTATCTTACTTACCTTTTAACGTTTAAATATAGTGGCAAGAGCACACTGGATGGGAATCAGAGGATCTAGCCTTCTAATACTATTTCTATCACTAACTACTTCTGTGATTTTAGGGGAGACTCTCTAGGTTTGAGTTTCCTCATCTTTGCAATGAGAAAGTTCAACTAAGTGGTTTCCAGTGTCCCTTCTTCTAGTTCAACATCAATCCTGCATTCATGAAAACTCTTGAATATTTTCCCCAACTCCTGTAGCAATGTATGTATCTGTACCTGGATCATAGATTATATGTATGTCCAGAGAGTACAGCCTTTTATTAGAATGGTAATTATACAATTCATTGGTTGTAGTTCTATTTCCACTTATTTTAAATGATCATTCTTTTATGTAAATATTTTGTTTGCTTGTCAAACTTGTTTGCAGTCAACTCTTAAGATGTAGATAAAAGACATAATTTTCCATTTTGTTCTCTTTTTCATAATAGAGACCCAGACTTGGCGAACAAACAAAAGAAAAACCTTATTTAAACTAATAAGCAATTAATATTAATAGTAGAAATATAAATGGCACCTAAAATTACTAATTGTCTTCCCTATTGTGAAGAGCAATATTTTCAGGAAGAATCAAAAACCCCACAAATTTTCTCAGCTCACTTTATCTTTATCCTCCTTTCAAGTAATGCAAGGAAGAAAAGAAGTGACATTGGCATTCACTGTCTTGCCCAACAGAAATTATTAATTACCTGACATAAATGGTGACAAGGTAGACTTTGTCTTCTTTTATTCCTAAATAGTAGGAAATCAAGTTTCTAGAAGTGTGCTGAAAAATGTTTTAAAAATAATAATTGGTTATATATGTGTCCTGGTTCAATTAAACAAATATATAGTATAGTGAACTCTGCTTAGCACTCAAGGAGATATAGATAAATACGGCAGAGTCCTTATCCTTAAGGAGCTTAAAGTTAATAGAGGAAATAGATCATGTACACAAATAACCCCACTACAAAGTACAACATGATAAATACAGAATACAAATCTAGTCAATGTTCTATGCCTCTCCAACCCTCGAAGTTGCTAGAAACACTCCTATAACATTTACTACCACAGTATACACCTCTTGCCAAAAGAATTCTTCTCTTTAAGTCATAAGGACTTTGAAGGGTAAGTTTAAAGTTAAATAATTTTCTGTGTGTCTTTGAAGCTGGAGAATAAGTACAGCTTATCAATCATATTTGGAAACATAAATGCAAAGAGTATTAGCATGATTCTCCATTTAACAAGCATTAAGGGTCTGCTGTTTTACAGAGCACAATGCTACCCACTGGAGATAAAGACAAATCACATCTTGACTCTCAAAGGAGCTTGTGGTATACTGTAAGGGAATGGAACAAATAAGTCTAATCACCTGGTAGGAGTTCTATAAGCCCAGACTCACTTTCATGCATTGAGACTTATTAATGCTGGCATCTGAATTATCAAAACCCTCTAGCTCTTAGCAACACTTCTTGGAATTGTTTTCTACGATACTTGGTCTAGGTTCTGTAGTAAGATTGGAGCCACACAGTGCTTTTCAGGTTAAAAGAGCTGCTTTTCCCCCTCTTGCTACATAGGGGATTGTAGGACTTGGCAGTCTAGGAGTATCTCTGTAGGTCTTGAATGTCTTAAAGCTCTTTCCCCTCCATTCCCCCCACCCCCATTCACACTTCTCAAAGTTTAAGGGGAAAGAAAGTCTTTTTGACTGTAGTCCAGTCTGTGCCTGATGAATATTTTGTCCTCTCTTTGTAAAGCAGGATTCCATCTCTTTCTCTCAAGCTATACATGCAGTACTAAAATGGATGAGTCTTAATGGCCCTTAAGATTTAGATAAGCATTTATTTAACTTTAATGTAAAAGTGAAACAAATCAAAATCCTCTTCTGACCCCCAGGTAAAGAGGAATATCTGCTAGTTTAATGTTCCCTTCCATACATTAGAGTAATTTAATTCTTTTTTCTTAAAAAAGATTCCATTTTAGACCCTACTTGTCAATTTGTATTTTCTATACAAATGGACAAACTTTATAGGCAGTCACTAATAATGTAGAACATCTGTTCTTCAATACGTGGTCTTTCCTATAAAAATGAACAGATCAACTTCTTTTTAAGTGTTTAAAGATTTTTTTTAAACTGTGATCTATAAATGGGAGCATCTGGAGTACCTTATCAAATGAGATTGTATTTGTAAGACAGTAAAAATTTTATAAAATGCTTATTCCCTTTCTCTTCTCCTCTTCATCTTCTACATAGAATTCTTCTTCATCTGGAATTCATGTTGGATCTCTTCTATCACAATGGTGAACACTTTTGGAAAAGAATGTATCTCCCTGTTTTATGCTTTGTTTGCTAGTCACTAGGAGATTGTTGAACATTTATTTCTTTTGAATCTTTTAAGGAATGTTGAATGATTTTGATATATGGATAGGAGGTACTTTATTGATAAAGATCCTTTAAGGTGGTATTTTGCTTTATCTTCTTCCAGGTCAAGTCCATAAATTCTGGATCTCTCCTAAGCCTCCGCCCTGAATTCTCTGCTCTTTTTCTTTTCTACTTTCTCACTTGATGATTTCATCAACTTCCATGGGTTCAATTATCATTGTTATGAAGTTGTTTCTAATATGTGTTTACTCATGGAGATATATATATATATATATATGCACACATATGTGTATATATATGTATATATAAAAACACATCTGTATGTGCACATATATACATAACCTTAATCTCTTTACTGAAATAGTCTCACATTTTCCTCTATCATAAGATAGAGGAAACCCTTGAACTAGATTCCTTGTAGGCCTCTCAAACTCCACATATCCAAAACAGAGCTCATTGTCTTTACTTCCATACTTCCCCATTTTCACAACTTTGCCCTGTTGTACTCCCAACTTTGACGTCATCCTCAATTTCTCACTGTCACTCATTCAATACACCCAATTAACTATCAAATCCTGTCATCTCTAACTTTGCAGTATCTCTTGTATATAACCTCTTTTCTCCATTGACAAAAGTACTAACTTAGTTAACGCTTTGTCAACTTTGCTCTGTAGTCATAGCTGTGGCAATAGCTTTCAGATTTTTTCCTTGCCTTATCTCTTCCCACTCCAATCCACTTAGGTGTCAAAGTGATTTTTCTAAAAGCAAACCTCTGATCAGATTGCCCCTCTACTTAACCTCCAATATCTCCCTTTTATTTCTAGTTTGAAATTTAAATGCTTCACATTTAAGGCTCTTTGCAGGCCAATTCATTTCTTTCTTTCCAGTTTTCTTAAAAATTTCTTCTTAAAACCTACTTCCTTCTGGCTACACTGACCTGCTTACTATTTTTCATTCATAATATTGTAGCTCTCATCTATATGCCTTTGCATTGGTTGAGCCTCCACATC
This sequence comes from Myrmecobius fasciatus, assembly GCA_023553655.1. NCBI lineage: Eukaryota > Metazoa > Chordata > Mammalia > Dasyuromorphia > Myrmecobiidae > Myrmecobius > Myrmecobius fasciatus. The sequence goes on from JAJPUD010006979.1 coordinate 27,566, forward strand.
TGTATCTTTTCTATCCACCTCAACCTTTTAGTTTTCCCCAGCTTTCCATCCCCCAGGGTTCAGCTTTCTAATAATATTTTATTTTTTTCCAGTTACATGTTGTTACTGTTCTTGTTCTGCTTACTTCACTTTGCATCAGTTAATGAAAACCTTTGCAGTTTTTTTCTGAAGTCATCCTGCTTGTCATTTTTTAACGTGCAATAATATTCCATTACAGTAATATACTAGAACTTGTTCAGCCATTCCCCAATTGATGGGCATCACCTCAAATAATTCTTTGCCATTACAAAAAAGCTACTATAAATATTTTAGCAGATGTATGTCCTTTTCTTTTTTTAATGATCTCTTTGGGATATAGACCTAGTAGTGTTATTGCAGGATCAAAGGAAAAACACAGTTTGATTTTCCTTTGGGCATTGTTCCAAATTGTTCTCCAGAATGGTTGGGTCAGTTCACAACTCCAGAATTCAACTTATATCTTACCTTCTGTCAAAAGCATTTCCTGATTGCTTAATTACCTTGTGCCTTCCTCTTCCATATTGTCTTTTAGCTACTTGTTAAGTAAATGTTTACCAAATGCTTCTTATCTGATCTACCTACGTTACCTGATCTACTAACATTACCTGATAATAGCTAACATTTGTTTTGCATTTTAAGACCCCCATTTAATAGATGAGAAGACTGAGTTTGGGAGAGGCTGTGACTTTGCTATTCAGTGTTTGAGGTAGGATTGAAACTCCCAAGACCTATTCTCTCTATATTTTTTTGACTCCCAAGTCTTGTTCCCTATATATTAGCCAACTATTTCATAATCTATGATCAGTAAGTGTACTAGCCTCTAATCTACTCTAAACCTTACTCATTACTATTAATAATCGTGATATATATGTAGATAACTCAAGGATTTTATTTCTAAGATTCTCTTCCCCATCCCTGACAAACATACATAATTTGAGTATTAGACACCTTGCATATAGATTCTTCAGAGCAGTGTTTCCCAGAGCATGGATAACTTCTGTCTGCACATCTCTGACAGTGATGTTGAAGTCCAGATATTTCCCTGCCCTTGAGGATAAATCCATTTTGATATAGTAATTTTTACAGATGTTTTCCATTTTTCTTTCATGTGCTGTCCTTTCATTTTTGTCTTTGAATATCCTTAGGACATTCACTTAGCTTAATTGAACTTGATGTGGTGTAGACACCAGATGATGATAGGCAGCAAAAGTTGGGATTCAGTCATGTGAAAAATCCACAATGGCCATTCTCTTTGGCAAAACATAGGATTATTTAGGGAAGAGGTTACGGACAAAATGAAGGGATACAATAGATACCAGAATTGGTAAATATGAAATAGAGTGGGAGAGCATATGAAAGACAAGTTCCTCAGTGGAACTCAAAATTATCCAGTGGAAAGGAAATATCCCATTGGTTCATATCCTTAGCTGTTAAAGCTAAATTATGAAAGGGACTTATCACATTAAAAGAATTAGCTGTAAGGAGGGGGAAGTGGTTTTGAGAAGCATAGTGGAGTTAGAGGAGATCCATGTGGCATGGGGGAAGGGAAAGACACCATGAGGCAGAATGCCGGGATGAAGTGACCCAAAGGAAGGCAGCAGCCATGGGATGGCCTATTAGTAGATTTTATAAGGAAAATTTAAGCTCAGAGACATGACTTAGATTTTTGGAAGGACATGGCAAGGTGAGACTCCTCAAGAACTTTAAAGAGTGTGGGTCTCAGGAGTTTCACATAACTTGGATTTCTAACTGGATGACCTCCCCAGAGGGTAGAACCATAGAGCTAAATTGATCTCTATCAGTGCCTTCTGCCTGCTTTCCTCAGGAATCAATTCTTTACTTTCTGTTCAACACACCATTCAGGACCTTATCAGATCTTTTGCTAAGCAGATCTTTTTTACACTGGCTTTATTTTCTGGGGGATCTCCCTACCTCTAGATGATGCTCTCCTTATAAACATGTATATGTGTATGCACACAAACACACAGAGAGGGTAATTGTGAGAATGGAGGAAGGAGTAACAATTAAAGGAAGAGAAAAGACCTTATTTGAAGGTAATGCTTGAGCTGAGCCTTGAAGAGATCTCAGGTTTGCAGTTGGTAGGAATGAGAAAATGGAAAAGAGAAATAAAATAAAGTATAATGTCTTAATTGTTGATCAAGACCCTTCCTATCCAAATATTTCCACAGTTACTGTACTCTTTCTGTTTTTTTTTTTCCCTTTTTTTTTCTTTGGGACACTTGCAATCATTTGCTTCTCCCTTAGTGTGTTAAATACAGTTTCATAAGCTCCACTAATAGTTATTTTCCTATTGGCCTTTGAGCAAGGGATAAATAAAACGTATCCACATATTATGAGATCGTTGGCAAATTTCATACATAATAGAAAGTTGTTATTGCAATAGGTTCACTTCCCCTTTTCTATTTGGGTAACCTCCTCCAAAGTCCTGCTCAAAAGCTTCTTTGTGGCCTGGAGGTGATTCAGGATGATCATAAATCCTGCTGTACTGGAAAGCCTTCAAAAATATAGTCCCCAGTGTATATGTGTTTATCTTGGAAATATCAACTTGACCAAATTAGGGGAAAATTCTTCACCAAAACATTCACTAAGACATAAGGAGGTTACAGTCTGCAGGAATAACAGAATAGGGACACTGAATGAAATACCAGTTCCTTGAAAAGTGTTTACGTAAAGGAAGTTATAATGCCTTGTTTTCACCCAGCTGTGATTCCTTTTCATCAATCTTTATGGTAAGCTTTGAAGATGCAAACCATTTAAGATAATTTGCTTTGCAAGGTTACTCATTAACTTCTAAGGAAATTAAATATTCAGTGTTATTTTCCTATTTTCTTATCCTTTAAAAAAAAAAGTAGAACTATTTACTTTTTGTTATAGTGGAACCATAATGATGAATATATATCATCAGATTGGAGAGTTTTTGAGGTTCCAATCTTTCAGTTGCCAGCCAGAATATAGTTCCCTTCATCTGGTGTCACCAGAACACTATATATATATATATAAACTTTGGCCATAATTTCACATTTGTGAATAAGTAAATGCAGTATATTAAGGGCAATTAAGTCAGATAGAATATCAGCAGATAGAATATCAGGTCTGAGGTCAGGGAGCATCATCTTTCTGAGTTCAAATATGACCTCAGATTTGCTAGCTATGTAACTGGATAAATCCCTTCACCCTGTTTACTTCAGTTTCTTCATCTAGAAAATGATCTGAAGAAGGAAATGGTCAACCACTATAGGATCTTTGCCAACCAAAACCCAAATGAAGTCACAAAGGCATGACTGAAATGGTTGAACAACTAGGAAAATGCAGAATGTATTCAAAATAAATACAGAATTGGGAGGGAGGCATCACTAAGAGTAATCAGAAAAGATCTGTTGAAGGAAATGGCAACTAAGCTTTGGAGGGAGCTAGATGGTCTTCAGGTGATTATGGGGAGTATTCTAGGTATGAGGAGCAATGCACAAAGACAGCAGATTATATTATAAACAAGGGAAAGCAAATGGGCAGAGAGAAGGGTAATAATATATAATCAGCCTAGAAATGTGATCTGGAACCAGATTATGAAGGACTTTAAATTCCAAACAGAATAATTTATCTTGCAGGTAATAAGGAGAAGATGTGACTGGTTATACTTAATCATGCTCTAAGAATATCATTCTGATAGTTCTGTGGAAGACAAATTAAAAAGGAGAAACATTGAATTCAGGGAGATCCATGTTGCAATAGTCTATAAGAGAAGTGATAAGGGTCTGATTCAGGCTAGTCGTTGTTTGAGGAAAAGAAGAAAACAGAAGTGAGAATAGAATCAATAAGATTTGGCAACGAATGGGTGTAGGGAGAGAGTAAAATGATGAATCAAAAATGACTTCAAGGTTATGAACTTGGTGATGACAAGATTGAGATTTTGAAGAAAAGTCTCACTTTGCCATGTCCTGTCAAAGTGTGAGAAACCAGAATCCCTTAACAAGAATAGGGGAGTAGGGAAGGAAGGATAAGTTTAGAAGTAAAATAGTGAGTTCAGTTTTGAACATGTTGAATTTGAGATACCTATAGAATATCCAGGTAGAGATACATTTTTTTTTTATCATTGACAAAATGTTGATACAATTGTTTTAGGATAAACCAAAACATTAAAAAAGTTGATTTGATATTTTAAATATTTCAACATCACATGTGTTTATTTCTAGGCATTTACATAAAAGCAAATCTTTGATGATTAGTTAATACTGATATGGTTCAGATAAAAGCAAAAGAGCAGGTCCAGCCACATGAGGCTTTATTAATTCGTAAGGTAAAAGTACAATTCTACAGATGAAATATCAACTGTCTTCATATTTCAATCTAAATTTTAAATTCCCAAATCATATAACCTTTGGAAAGCTACATTGTATATTTATGAGAAAATGAGAATGAAAAGGCAAATAATGTCTTAATATTTTTATGAAAATATGGACTCCCTGAATATGTCTCAGGTATGAGGACTGTATTTTGAGAACCACTGCTCCATGAGGTGGTTGATCTAGTGAAGTCACTAAAAGGATGTAAAGATACAAAAAGGCCCAGGATAGAATGTTACAGTATATCCATGTAGAGATGATAGAACATGGATGGAAAGGAGACCAGAAAGGATATATCAGAAAATGAACTGGGAGGAGGGGAGGAGGGAAAAGGATATAGAAATGTTTTTTCCATAAATTTAAAAAAAATTGTAAAAAGTTGAAAAAGTATGGAAGCATTTCTTCGTTTCTTTTTTGAGGAACAGAGAGAAGTCTGGATCACAGAACATAATAAAAACAGTAGTGTTTAAGGAGACTATAAAGATAGAATGGGGGCAGCTAGGTGATGCAATGGATGGAGCACCAGCCCTGAAGTCAGGAGGACCTGAGTTCAAATCTAGTCTCAGACACTTAACACTTCTTAGCAGTATGACCCTGGGCAAGTCACTTAACCCCAATTGCCTCAGCCAGAAAATAAGATACAATGAGGAAAGGTTGTAAAGGACTTTTTTATAAACAAAACAGAAAAGTGGTTTGTGGATGTGGTAGAATATTTGTGAATATTTAAAAGATTATGGTCTTGCTCTTTAAAATCACTACCACCCAAAGTGGTGCATGCAATAAGTAAGTACAAACAAAATCTGGAAAATTTGAGGAATATTATTGTTCTATAAGAAATGATGACCAAGCTGATTTTAGAAAGACCTGGAAAGATTTACATGAACTGATGCTGTGTAAAATAAGCAGAACCAGAAATATATCAGCAACAGCAAGAATGTGCAATGATCAACTCAGTGATCACTTCTCAGTGATCCAAGGCGATCCCAATAGACTATTACGTTCACTTCTTTTTTTCTGTTTTTTTTTCCTCTCCCATGGTTTTTCCCTTTTGTTCTGATTTTTCTTTCCCAACATGATTCGTAAAGCAATGTTTATTAAAAATAAAGAAATAAACCTACTCCCATTTCTTCTTTTCCCTCTTCTTTTTCTTCCTCCTCTTCTTACATGATTTGGTCATCTTGATTTTAATTATAACCAAAATGAATTAAAAATATGGCTTTTAAAAGTTTTTTTTAAATGATATGCTAATAAAATTTTAAATCTCAAATAAAACAAATATAGTCACACCTATCTCTAATCTTATAACCAAGTAGGTGGTGCAGTAGAGAAAGCATTGAACTTGGAATCAAAAAGAATCATCTTCATGAGTTCAAATCTGGCCTCAGACAGACTGGTTGTATAATCCAGGCAAATCACTTAACCTTGTGTATCTCAGTTCCTCATCTGTAAAAATGAACTGGAGAAGGAAATGGAAAACCATTCCAGTGTTTTTGACAAGAAAACTCTCAAAATGGGATCACCAATAATTGGACTCAAGTGAAACAACTCAACAGCAATCTCTAAGCTCACTATAGGGTTTATTATATAGATTTCCTATTCTCCTAGCACATAGATTTACTGTTGAGAGAGAAAGAACAGAGAAGGGGGAAGGGGGAAGGGGGAGAGAAGGAGAGAAGGGAATACAAGGGAGCATATTCCTAATATCCCATCTCCCTTGGGTCCCAATTTTGCTCTGGCATTTTATGACCCACATTGCAAAATATAGAAATAGGGAAGATGAGGTCTGATAACAAGGCAAAGGAAGGATGGAGTCCTTTGTGAATGCAGTGCAGAGTTGGCAGACGTCAGACAATTTCAGTATGCCAATAATAATTTATCTATCTGTTCATTCACATGTATGTTTATATTCAGTGGTTCAGAAATGTCTGGCTCTTTTGGCAAAAATATTTGAGTGGTCTTCCTTCTCCATGGATGTGTTTATATACACATCTGCAATACAAGTTGGTAGAATTCCTTTGGTTCCAGAATTTGTGCTTATTAACTCATCAATCATTCTAGGTATTTTTATCTGTTCCTACTCCTCTTGGGGTAGGGAGCCTCATTTATCCTGCCCTCATCTTATAGGTATGATTTCAACCAGGAATTGGAGAAAAGATTTTTTAGATTTTTGTGTTCCTACTTGCTTGAACAAACAGAAAGGAGCTAAAAGAAGTCATGTTCTCTACCATGCAGTCTGAATCCACTACCAATATGTTTGCATTTCATCTAGATCCATTTAATAACAATAATAATAGCTAATAATAACCAGTATTCACACAGTGCTTTTAAGGTTTCTGATTTTCTTTACAAATATTCTCTCACAGCAGTCCTGTGAGATAAATGCTATTATTATTCCCATTTCACAGAAAAGGCAACAGGCTAAGAATGGTTAAATGTTTATCTAAGGTTACATAATTAGTTAAGTGTTTGAGATAGTATTTGAACTCAGGACTTGCTAGCTCTTAAGACCAGTGCTCCTTTTATTGTGTCATTTACCTATCTCCCTAGTAAGACAATCTCTTGCCTATTGGATTCTATTATATCATCTTCTGTTATTAGGTTTTTCATACCACTTCTTTTCCCTCTCCTTTGCACTGAAGATCTTGACCCATACTTGGCTGAGAAAATAGAAGTCTTAAATTGGCAGCTCTCTTATTCATCTTTTTTCTTTTTATATCTCAAAACTGCTTAACAGTTCTCCTCCCGTCTAGTTCCCTCCATAGACTGAAAGTCCTTTAAAGAAAAGGAGCATTTCAGCTCCTTTATTCCTAAAATATAGCACATCATGTTAATACCTTGCACACAGTAGGGACTTAAATATTTGTCGAATTATAAAAAGCAGCAGCAAAGAACAAAGGACTCTGTAGATAGAAAATAGGAGAGTAGGAAAACAAATAAATAGCTGTGATGCAAAAAAATGTTTTGGAGATTGAGGCTAATGTTCTATCTTAAAATATAGCAGAAAGGGAATAGTCAATAAAACAAGTTTTAAAAGCAGAAGGGGGAAACATTCTTTTCTATAAGACAATCACTGTACTTTGCTGCCTGACTCATGCAGAGTTGCTAGGGTTCTATATTTGTGTACATTAAATCTTATTTTTTTTGCTCCAGATTAGGAGAGAATATTTAGATGGTATATTACATTAGAAAGTAACTTATTTTTTTCAACTATTGTAAGTTTCTAGTTAGTTTGTTCTTTTGTCTCTCTGACAGAATCTATTTAAAAGAAACAAAAAATCCAGAAATTAAGATCCAAAAGGAAATTTTGTGCCTAAATTATACAGACTAGGGCATTAAAGTATTTGCAAACTATTAGTACTGTCCTTAGATACAATCTAAAGATGTATCATTGAAGGTTTATTTATTTTTTTTCTTTTTTCCCCAATTCATTAAACATTGATGAAACATTTACTATGTGTCACGAAGTCTGGTATGTACTGAGATACATATAAGAAAAAGAGAACAGCATTGAGCTTTTAATAAAGATTACACTAACCAACGAGCAATTTAACACTAATTGAAGGATTATTAAGTAGGTTCAAGTTTGTATATAGAACTATGTGGCTCTAATATTTCTTTTGAACTTTACTCCTTTGCCCTCATTGCTGTTCCACTATGTGACAAATAAAAAGCCTGGGAGTCATAGTTTCTAGGTAACTGATAGACCATTTATCAACCAGGCTCTCAGATAATCAGTAAATTGAGACCATTGGTTCTCTTGGTCAGAATTCTCCCATTATCCCCATAGCGATCACCTGAATGTTTAAGTTTGAATGGAACTGATTGGATGAAGTTTTCTCAAGTTTATGAGACTAGGCCTAAGTCACATGATCCCTATACCCACTTGAACTTGGGGTTTCAGGAAGTCACATTATCTCTAAAAGGTCAGACAAGAAGTGACAGGAGGTTATGGGAAGTGATGTGACTTGTGGGGGGCAGATGGCATTGGTGACCATTGGTTAAGGATGGTTACATCCTTTTAGTCTATCCAATGAAAAGGCTTGGGTCTTTTCCTATTTAACTGCTGTTACTTCTGGCTGGCCAGGCTCTTAGCAGTACATGACAGGAGTTGGGATAGCTCCCAGATGCCTGTATGGGCCTTTTCCCTGCAGGGGTTAGATAAATGCTTTCTCTTTGTATCTGAAGATGTCTCTAATTAGTTAATTTGAGAAAGGGGGTCTGTCTTGCATCCATCCCACACAGTTGGAAATCAACTCTGCTTGGTTAACAATTAGTTAGAGAATAAATGTTATAATGAAAGATGGACCTTTTAAGCTCTCCCTGTTTGTTGCTGAGGTTCTGCCCAAGACATTAGAAAAAAATGTCTCTCTCAGTCTTGTCCCATACACAGACTAGGCTTTGAATCAGGGAATGAAAAGAAAAAAACCCTACTAATAACTAACCTACAAATAATTGGCTATTAATTAATTAAAAAGAGGTTCTTTGAGTCCTGAACTTATTTGCATTTATTCATTTATTTATTTATATTTTTTTGCTGAGGTAATTGGGGTTAAGTCACTTGGCACTTGCCCAGGGTCACATAGCTAGGAAGTGTTAAGCATCCAAGGCCAGATTTAAACTTGGGTCCCCCTGACTTGAGGGCTGGTGCTCCATCCACTGTACCTACTAGCTGCCCCGATTGATTTTTAAAATAGTAAAAAATAATCATTTCTCTTAACTCTTAGAAATATTTATCTATTAGCACCTCAAGCTCAACTCCCATAAGATTTAATTCAGCTAGATGATAGGATGGATAGGGCTTTGCTTTTAGAGTCAGGAATATGAGACATCAAGTAGCTTACATTTTGTGATCTATATACTTTATATTATATGTGTGTATGTGTTTGTTTATGTAGGTAGTCAAGATATTAGGAGGTCCCCTTTTTTTTCCAGCCCTGAACTTAGAATAACAGCAATCCTTTGCACTCACCTTATGGATGATCTCAGACACAGCAAAATCCCAGAACTGGGATTTATAATTTTCATATTAATCTCTATTTCCTATGGGCTCTTGACCTGAGAACTAGGAATATAGCTGATGTGCCCCAACAAAAAGTGGTCAGCTACATTTGACATACTAACAATCCCTGGTGCTTATAACTGCTAAGAAAAGCGAACCAGATGCCTCACTCTTATTCCCAGCATGCTAACTCTGGTTCTGTACTCAGCTGAACAATCACAAGGTTCAGTAACCCTAAGGACTCAAGATTGTCACAAGGCTCAATGATTCTAATAACTTGTGAACTGTTTGTTTCCACAGGACCCAAGGATGCTTATATTGTCCTAAAAAGTGCCTATTTGTGTGGGCCTGCCATGGGAACTGTTAAATCAAGATGTAAGAATAACTATGTGGTGATTCAGCCCTTTGTAGTTTTCAGTCTTAACCCTTGCCTTAAACAGGTCCTTTTCATAAGGACTTTGCTTGCAAGCCTGTTTTCCTACTCTGAAATTAAACTATTTGATTCCTGTATTTACCAGCCTCCCACAGGTTAGAGACTGCTTGAAAGAAATTAAAAAATTCTAAAAGACAGAAATGAAGACGAAATTTGTACAGGAAGGAGGATGTCTTCAACAAAACCATAGAAATGGGAGGTGGAATGCTATGTGTGAGAGCCCACAAGAAGGCCAATCTTTATGGACTTTAGTGTTAGTGAAGAGGAGTAATATATAATAAGGTTAGAAAGACAGATTAGATATAATTTGTGAAGAACTTTAAATATCAAAAGAATTAATATTTAATGTTAGACCTAATAGGGAGCCAGCCATTAGAGTTTATTGAGTAGGAGAGTAATATAGTCATACCTGGATTTGAAGAAAATCACTTAGATTTTGTGGAGGATATAATGGGAAGAGACTTAACACAATGTAGCCAATTAATAAATTATTGCAATAGTCTGAGATAAAAATGACTCCAGTGTTGTAATTCTAGGTGAATGGAAGGTTATGGAAACTACTTTTCCTCCGAGGGCCTTTGTTTATTTCTTCTGTAAAACTTGGGGAGGAATCTCTAAACTCCCTTTCAGTTATAAATTTGTGCAAGAAATTGCTAATTCCATGAGAAGTGAAAAAGGCAAGGACAAAGGGAAGATTCTTGTACTACCAGATGTTTTCTGATAGCCATGGGTACATGCTAGTTAACAGAATTTGACCAATTGAAAAAATAATAAAGATTTTTAACTAAAAAAAAAAAGAAACAAACCCATAAATCTTAAATATTTTTTGTTAAACCTAAATCAATAGAAATTATTACATACAAGCGGCAGAACCAATCACCAGATTGATGCCAGTTTCATATTTTTGAAGCACATATAGAAGAAATATTAAGCAACATTAATCAAATATAATACCTAAAAGTTTTGAGTAGGTAATTTTAAACTTCAAGAGCAGAGCTGTGGAAGTAAGTCCAATAAATGGTAACATCTTGTTATCTTCCTCAAAGAATATTTCCTATTTAATCTTATCAAGTTTTTTTTTTCTTTGTAAAGACATTTAAATTGGCATTTCTGTGCCACCATCCTATACATCTTTTTTTAAAAGGTTTTTTTTTTGACATATTTTGCTTTGCATGATTATTCAGTTTTGTGATAACATTGTGATAACATTTCTAAATGATAACATTGATGCAAGGAACTACTGCTGTGGAAATTCCCTCCACTAATTCAACTAGCAAGTTTTCTATAGCTAAACAGTTTAAAAAGTTATATGAGACAATGGGAGATTAAGTGCTAGTATGTATTAGGGGCAGAATTTGAAGTCTTCTTGAGTTTTAAGTATAGTTCTTTATCTATTATGATAGGGATTAGCAAATTACAAACCAGAATGGCTAATCTGAGTCTTTGCCTGTTTTTGTAATACCCCAAAAATTATTTTTATGCCAGTTATATTCTGATATACTCTTCATTGAATCCTCCCTAAGAACAAGAAAAAATTGTTAATTCATTACAATACAACAGCAGTTTGCAGTCTTTGCTCCTGTTGTTTCTCCTCCCCTTTCAATCGAGAGGAGGAAAAGTATTTCATTAACTATTCTGGACCCAAACTGGTTTTTTAATTTTTTTTTTGTTGTTGTTGTTATTGTTTTTTCATTTCCATTATTGGTGTTATTATGTGCTTTGTCTTCCTGGTTTTTTACACTTTAGTGCATTTTAACCTTGCTATCTTTCTTCTTAATTGTTTCCTATGTTGCAATATATTTTATTATACTATTATTTAGCTAGCCCCCAGTAGATATTTATTCACAGGGCATAAATAAATGACTTTTTAAAAAAAGAATAAAAATGCAAATTATCAACAACTATATGAAATACTAATCAAATTACAATAGAAATAGAAAATAAAACAATTCTGAATTTCCGTCCTTTAGTTCTTTCCCTGACTCCATAAAACTAGGGAGAAATGACAAAAGATAGTAGTCAATTTTGAAGGATTGTGGAAAGATAGGCATATAAATACATGATTGGTAGAACTGTGAATTTTCCCAGGCTTTTTAGGTAACATTTTGGAATTCTATTAGATAAGTCTCTAAACAATTAATAACTTTTGACCCAGAGATCCTTTGTTGGGTATATATACCAAGGAATTTAAAAACGGAATGTGGCTTTATATCTATGCCAAATATTTGTTGCTACTCTTTTGTCATCTCAGCTAAAACTAAACAGAAATCAAGTGCTTGAAGAGTGACCAAAAAACTGTGATATATGAATTGTATAGAATCTGAGTATATCAATTGTTCAACAAACTTTAAGCCCTTTTTATATGTACAGTACTATGGTATGCATTGAGGGAGATACAAAGATTGGGGGGGGGGGCATCCTGCCTGTCCTCAAGGGTCTTAGGATCTGTTAAGAGAGATATGAAAGCACAAATCATTACTCGGGGAAAAAAAGAATATAAATTCATCGTAAAGCTATGGACAAAGTGCTTATGAGAGAATACTCTGATGTCTTGTCAGAACTTATAAACAAAATGCTATTTTTAGTTGGTAGTTCAGAATGTCGATTTCACTTTCTTTAGTCCCAGAGTCCCTGCAGAGGAGAGGGTAGCCTGGTCATTTTTCAAAGCAATTTGCTATACAGTCTTGACATCCCTGTGCTTTTTGAAGTTCTGTGTCCTAATATGCTTTAAATAGAAGACAATGAAACTTGCAAGTTACAAGTAATTGTATGAAAAACATTTCAGATGCTGAATGTTAAATTCAAGGGAAACCTAATTTTTATTTAAGCATTTAAAAAAAATCTTATTCTATTTTATGTGCCCTACCATTGTGTAAACAAAGCATCCACAATATGTAAGCTGACTTAGCATGCTATTTTAGGGAAACATTAGGATAATGGAAAGAGCTTTTATAATCAGAAAATTCAGTTTCAAATCAGACATTGTCAAGATGGTAGGATGTAAATTAAGCTATGACAAATTTCACCTTTTTTCTTGTTAGGTTTCAGTTTTCTCATCTGTAAGAAAATTAAACTTAATTTAGAAATGATGATATTCTATAAAGTCACAATTCTATGGCCTCCAGTTCTTAGGAAGGAGAGGAGTCTGATCTAAGAGTTATGATAATTTTATCTATAATAGTATATATGTAGGTTAGAGAAGGCTGTTATTTTGAAAGTCTGACCAAATCTAGTGGGAACTTAAATTTTAGAAAGTTATGTGTTGGAGCTTTCTGAAAGTCACACTGACATAAAAATGTTAAGTTCATAACTTGATGAGATTACAGCTAGAAGAGCCAGCTCATCCAATCCAATTCCCTCATATAAAAATCAGTATCACTTATGAATATTTCCAGTGCCTCCCAACAAAACCCCAGAATTAGATGCTCACTTAACATAGTGAAAAACAAGTCAGCAAAGATAACTGCTAGAGTGATCATATTTGACATTATATTTAATATTTAGCTTCAGATTTCCTTGCTTGCCTGTCAAAATGAAGGAATTATATTTCGTCTTTTCTCCTGATCCATTATTGGTTTTGGTTACTCAGTTTGACTTCTTTTTAGTGATCTTTTCATGTACATTTTAATATATCCCGACAAAATATAATAAAATCACAAAACAAAGAATAAATTCTGGATGGGCCAATTAAATTCAGGAATTGATTTTATAAGAAGGGTAATCAATAGATCTGCCAGGCTTATTGCATTTTTCAGCAATAACACATACACATCTTCTCAAGTTCTCTTAATTCCTCCTATATTAATCATTTCTTAATTGCATTATAACATTTCATTCCTATTCACATACTTTCTACAGATGAGGGAATTGAGGCTCAGAGAATTTAAGTGACTTGCTTAGAGTAAGTTGAGGATAGTAGTTGAATCTAAATTTTCCTGATTCCAAGGTCATACAAATATTAAATGTCAAGAGTTGGAAATGAACTTCCAATCCTCTTTATAACAAATTCAGCATCTCCCCCTCTGCCCCCAACATCAGACTTTCTAGGAAGAGATTGCAGATCTGATTGATACTTCTCCTAACTTGCCTTTTACAGTATCGAATGCTTTTCTCTGCTTACAAAACCCTTTTCTCTGTATTTGTGTGTATTTATAAATTTTCAATAAACATTTCTACATGATGCCACTTAGAGAAAATATTCAAACACTCTCCCTTTCCCTCATTCTCACACACATACACAGTGTGCACATTGGCATTTAGTAGGCATAAGTAAAATGGAGGAGTGATTTCCAGCTAAACTCACATAATTCTAAGCAGTCCAAGTAGGACTCTAGTTGACCCTCATGCATATTTTCAGATATTAAGTTAAATGAGTAAAAGTCAAGCCAAGATCATTAATGAGATCATTGTCTAAGGGGATATTTATTATACTATTTCATTGGGAGACAAAGATGTAATAACACTGCTGTCAGAGAATTTCAAGAATGATAGCAATAGGATTTTAATTAAGAGCCAGGGACTTGAGATGAAAGCAAATGACTTTTTCCTGCCTTTATATGTATTCTGTGGGAGTTTGAGTAACAATACCATGATTTGAAAGCACTCTTTTTTACTTAGTAGAGTTGGCAAAAAATTTTTTCTTATAATCTATAAATTTGGGTATAAAAATAAAGCCTTCAATCTGGCCCAAATATTTGTTGACAAAGACTCAAAAATTAGAAGTTATCATTGTTTCCCCACACTTCATCTGGCAACAGTTGTGTTCTAGGGTAAATACTTATCAATTTGTGTTTAAACTCATTCAATAATACCAGAAATTGATAGCAGAATACACCTTTATTAAATAGTTTACATTGCTATAAAGCAGGGCCTTTGATAAACTACCAATTTAGAACATTTTTAAAGTGAAATATTCTTACCTTTCCTTATTTTCCCAATAAAAGTAAAAATCCCCTTACTCTCATCCCCATTGAATATGGAATTTTTACTTAGACCACAGACTTGGTATTTACCCTCCTCTTTCTATGGAGCTGGAGAAAGAAACAGCAAATCATTCCAGTGTCTTTGCCAAGAATACCTCAAATAGGGTCACAGTCAGATATGAATGAAACAACTAAACAACAATAAAAATCTGTGGGTGACATTCTTTAATTTTCTTTGGTTGGAGCACCTGCTTTGCAATTGTAGCCTTTTTCTTATAGATGGTCTTCCTGGAAAACTATGCATTCTTTTGTTTCAAGCCCAACATAAGAAACTTTATAAGAAGTTATGATTTTTTTAAAAAAGAGAAAGACTCTGTAAATTCCTGCTCACTCTTCCTCTTAATTTCTGGACCATCTCTACAAAATTCTGTAGTTTTTTTAAAAAGTCTTTTCACTCAGACAATTCATTTTATGATAAGAATGAGGCTTTAAACTTGAATCTAAAAGTCACATTAGGCAATACCTATAAATATACCCTGGTCTCCTTTAGAGACCATATCAGACATCAAGACAGAATGCTATGATTGAGTATGTTAAAAAAAAAACCATCACCATCAACAAAAAAACAAAAACAAAAAAATCCTGCATCCTGAAATTATAACTGAATGCTAAAAATTACTTTAAAAAATTAGCATCTATGTAGTACTAGTCATAACATACATCTTTGGAACCATAAAATGAACTGTAACAGATTTGGAAAGTCTGATAGAAACCAATTCAGTATTAATGAAACATTGGACCTATCAGCCTATAAAGCATGTGATAAAAAGAGAAAAAGAGAAAACTGAAGGAATAAATTTTGGAGCAAGTAGACACTCCTTTCTTATGCAATAGTAAACATGAATAGCATATACACACCACCTGTTTTGTGGCAGATAAACTCGATGTGATTAACCTTAGCATAGAACTTCTGTGATTCAAGAGTGGAATCAAAAGATCCTTAAGTGATAACATCCTCATGAAGTCCATCAATGATAAGTCCTCAATGAAACATCAAAGAAATACCTGAATTATATGTGGGAGGCGTGTGTTTATAAATTATGATATTAATTGAGGACCTCAGGATATTGATCCCAGAAATTAGACCACATTGATTCTCTTTTTTATTAATATTATTAATACTTTTTATTTGCAAAACATATGCATGGGTAATTCCTAAACATTGACCCTTACAAAGCCTTCCGTTACAAATTTTTCCCCCCTACTCCCCACCCCTCCCCTAGATGGCAGGATATCCACTACATGATAATTATGTTAGAATACTTAAGAAATTGAACATATGTATAGTTATTGCCACACATCATTTTTTGTGCAGGAGAAATCGTATCTACAAGAAAGAATAATCCGATAAAGGAAATACAATGCAAGCAAACCTCAATAGAGAACATGAAAATGTTATGTTGTGGTCCACATTTCATATCCC
Source organism: Myrmecobius fasciatus (assembly GCA_023553655.1). NCBI lineage: Eukaryota > Metazoa > Chordata > Mammalia > Dasyuromorphia > Myrmecobiidae > Myrmecobius > Myrmecobius fasciatus. The sequence goes on from JAJPUD010006979.1 coordinate 43,782, forward strand.
TCTCTCTGGGTGCATATGGCTTTCTTCACCGAACAATTGGAACTGGTTTGAAGCATTTCATTGTTGAAGAGAGTCATGTCCATTAGAACTGATCTTCATATAGTATTGTTGTTGCCGTGAATAATGATCTCCTGGTTCTGCTCACTTCACTGAGCATCAGTTCATGCAAGTCTCTCCAGGCCTCTCTGAAATCGTCCTGCTGGTCATTTCTTACAGAGCAATAATATTCCATAACATTCATATACCATAATTTGTTCAGCCATTCTCTAATTGATGGGCATCCATTCAATTTCCAGTTTCTAGCCACTACAAAAAGGGCTGCCACAAACATTCTTGCACATGTGGGTCCCTTTCCCTCCTCTAAGATCTCTTTGGAAGATAAGCCCAGTAGAAACATTGCTGGGTCAAAGAGTATGCAGAGTTTGATAACTTTTTGATCATAGTTCCAAATTGCTCTCCAGAATGGCTGGATCTGTTCACAGTTCCACCAACAATGTATCAGTGTCCCAGCCTTCCCACATCCCCTCCAACATTCATCATTATCTTTTCCTGTCATTTTAGCCAATCTGACAGGTGTGTAGTGGTACCTCAGAGTTGTCTTAATTTGCATTTCTCTGATTAATAGTGATTTGGAGCACCTTTTCATATGAGTAGAAATAGTTTTAATTTCATCATCTCAAAATTGTCATATCCTTTGACCATTTATGAATTGGAGAATTGGCTTGAATTCTTATAAATATGAGAGAATTCTCTATATATTTTAGAAATGAGACCTTAGTTAAGGGGATTTTGAAAGTCTTTAAGCATGGAAGTGGCACATTTGTAGGTGATGGCAATATCAAGAGCATGACCATTTTTCTGGAAGACTGAAGTGAGTGAGGTTCAAGAGAAGTGAATAAGTTGAGAAACTGAATGATTAGGATGTTTTGGTAAGAGTCCATTTGTTTGTTGAAATTCTCAAATATGAGAGCAGGAGGTAAGGAGTAGAGAAAATACACCAAATATCAAACTTTGACAATCATATGCAAACTTTATTGAAGAAAGAAGGAAAGTAGTAATGTATTCTGTAGATAACAGTTGTTAGGATTTTCATTGGGTTGTAAATATGAACAGCATGAATCTCAAAGACAGGTTAGTGAGTAATGGAGGAAGAGGTCTCCCTCTTTTTTTGCCCAGAAGTGGCAATTCCATTTCAAGGGAATAAGAGTATTCCAACTCTTTCACCTCAACCAGTGAACCTAAGGTAATGAGTGAAGGTGCAGTCAGTACTGGAAAGGGTGTCCAGAAAAGCTGTGTCATTAAAGTAGCCAAGTTATTCGTGATAGCTAGAAAATGGAAGGAGTGGGAGAAGAAAATATCAAGGATAAAAGGAAGTTTGTTGTCCTTGAAACAAACATTGTAGAGGGGCTTTTGGCATTTGGTTGGGACTTGGTGGGGTGGGTAGAATTGAGGGTAATGGAAATAAGGAATCTAGTGGTAGAGGATAGGGAATGGACAATGTCTTACAAGGATTTTAGGATCACTGGAATGTGTAGGTCATGCATAGTATATGACTGAATATAGATGACATGACCAGCTTAGTTAAATCAGAGAGGTTCATCTCCAGAGGGTTGGCTATCAGGTATTGAATTATTTTTTTCCACATCAACCTCGAAAGGTACAATATATTAGGAATTTGTCATCTGCATAAAGAGGGAATATTCACCAAGCATCTATGAAATTACAGATCCTTGAAGCGTTGAAGTACATTTTGCTTTTCTGATACATAAGAATGAATAACAATCATAAAAGACAGTGACAGAGAGGGATGATTTTCAGGTTTTTGGATGAAAGAGCCTATAATGACAGAATTTCTGATGAACAAATGGGAATGTTTATTGGCACTTAACCTTAATGCTGCATTTTTAAAGCACTATAGAAAGTATTCAGTGGTACATCTTTAAAACAATATAGAAATGTGAGTTTCTCTGTTCCTCAACAAAATCTAGGTAACTTAATCAGATCAACTAAATAATATAATTTGTTGAAAACTTGACTTTCTGCCAGTATGTAAAGGACAGAGACTAATATCTATTAGCTACATTCCACTCTTGAGATCATTATTCAGTAAAATGAATCCACTAAAACTTAGCGCTTACTTTCTTCTCTTGACTTGGGATGTTTTATTCTCTTGCTGTGTCAGACTTAAAAAGAGTTGAATGTCTGACATCTGCAGACAGCAACTACATTGTAATACAACCCAATGTTTGATTAAGGGTTAAGAAACATGACAGATTGTTTCTAGCCCATTCCTTTCTACTTAATGAAATTGGGCAATGTTGACCTAAGCATTGTGATAAACACCTTTTAATATTAATGTTGAAAGGTTTGTGTTACTAATGTTTCACTCTACAGCACACTATCTTGTAGCAATCCTGCCTTGTAGCAAATCTCATGTCTTATGCAATGAATATAGGTTTGAAAAAATTTAGGAAATAGCTGTCTAAAAACAGTAGTAAACTATTCATGCACAAGCCAAATCCAGTGGAAATTTATAGGATAAAATATTAAAATTTTATCATGATACATCCATAAATCTAATTTACTGCAGTATGATATTAAATACAGAGAATTTGCAGTGAAGGAATCCATCACTGAAAATATCTATCAGAAAATTAGCCTTTTCATGCCCATTTAAGATTCAGCCTGATATAGGGGAGAAAAAGGTGACCTTGAAGCCAGAAGACCTAGATTCAAGTCCTGTTTCAGATGGGTACTCTATGACCTTGGGCAAAACACTTAAATCCTTAGTACTCCAGGCAGTTTTTTAAGATAATAAACTGTAGGGAAAGTGAGGATCTGAATTGGAAGAGGGAATTTCTTCACTTTGTAGTTCCCCTACATCAGTGGACTCCAATATTTTGTCCCTGATATTTGTCTTATATTCAGCAGTTTATGTGATTTTTTTTTCTGTGTGATATGATAAAAAATAAACTGCTCTTTAATCATTTCAGTTGTTATAACTCTTCATGATCACATTTGTGATTTTTTGGGCAAAGATACTGGAGTAGTTTGCCATTTCTTTCCGCAGCTTATTTTTATGATGAGCAAACTGAGGCAAATGGAAGTAAATGATTTGCCCAGGATTACATAGTTAGGAAGTATCTAGGATCAGATCTGAATTCAGATCTTCTTGATTCCAGACCTGCTGTTCTATCCACAGTGCCATATACTTGCCCAGCAAGAAAAGAAATAAGATATTTGTAATAAATTGACAGGGAAACCAATGTCTTTGTTCTGGCATAACTAGAAGGTGGTTAGTCCTTTAAGTGAAAAAGGGGAGAAAGAATGCAATTTAATGTTGAGTACTAAGTTATGTGACCAGGAAAAAGTCACTTAAATCTCTCTAGACATCTGTTGTCCTTATTTTTAAAATGAGAAAATTGGTCTAGATAACCTCTAAATTTTATGGTGATCTTTGCTTGGGGGGGACCAAAGGATATTGTATCCAACTTATTGTAGAATAAAGATACTCTGCAACATAGTTCAGTTCATTTTCCCATTCTGCTAAAAAAGTAAATGAGAAAGAATTATTGTACTAATTGATATTTGAAAGCCCAATATCATAAAAATTGACTACTTAACTAAGATATACACTGTATATTAACCATTAGTAGAAAAAAAGAACATTTTACTTTCACCATCCATTCTGTAGATGAAACTTAGGATGACACCAAAAGATAAGATAAGCACTTGAACACTTTTTTGTGATCAAAATAGCATTTGTGATCAAAACTTGAGAGATATTCTTGGTGATGAAAAATGATTAATTAGAAAGATAGCTAGCCTTTACCAGTCAAAATGAAGGCAGCAGTAAGCTCCCTGAAATTCATTCCAAATTAAATATGAGAAACTTTGTTCTTATCACAGTGCTTTTTCTTAAAATACTCTGCAGCAACTTAACCAATGACAATACAAGATCCTGCATAATTTGGTAAAGCTTCAATAAGTCCCCATAAGCCTGATGTTGCTAAAGAAAGTAGCACTGACATTCAAAATTAAGCCACCACACAGCAAAGCAAAAGACTATCTTTTGGAGCTATTTCCTTAAATCCTAAAACCTTCCATTTTGGGAAATAATGTTTTTTTATTTCTCACTCCACTGCCTATCCCTAACCCCAGATCACTTATCTTGTTCTTCTATACTTTCATGATCTTTGAAAAATAGGTGTCATGACATGGGAAGGATTTTTCCAGAGATTAATGTTTTTTATGTAGTTTTATTTAATTGGCATGTTTAAAACACAAAGCATAAAAATTATACTGTAACAAATGAATTAGCATTTTGAATTGATTTTGTATTTCTGTTAGAGACTAATTGCCTCTCTGATTTTCTTCGTTTTTTCACATACCTATCTGAGTTGAAAATAAATGTCTATTAACCTCCTTAGGGAAAAAAAAGGGGGGATTTTTCTACTTTAATGACAAAGCAAGGGGCCTATGAGGCATTCTAATGTAACATGAAAAGTGTAACTTTTCCTCTCCTAAGGCATACTTGACAAGTAATTGTCTAGACTAGTTGAGAGCCTCCAGGGAGGAGAAGCCCAGTCTCTCAATGTGTGTAGTCCATTCCACTTTTTTCTAGTTCTAATTTTTAGTAAGCTCTCCATCTCTTTTATCAAACTTAAAATTAACCCTTTTCATCTCTAAAACTCTTCTCGTTGCATTCTCTGAGATAGGGACAATATCTAAAATAGTCATATCAATAAGCCAGTGAATGGGACTAGATGAAGCTTTCTCAAAAAAAGTCTGAGACTAGGCCTAAGTTACATGATTCCTGTTCCCAGGAATCTGTTCCCAGAGGTCTGCAGAACCAGAAGATCAGGTCTTGGGCAGGGTTGCAGGAAGTCACATGATCTCTAGGACTAGAGATCTCTAAAGGTTAAGAACCTAAGTCAGTGACAGGAAGTGACATGACCCACAGGAAATTGACAACCTTGGTGACCATTGGTTAGTGAAGGTTACTTCCTTTTAGAATAACTAATGAAAAGATTTTGGTCTTTTGCTATTTAACCAGCTTTATTGCTTCTGGCTTCTCAGGTCCAGCATGTTAGGGGCTGAGATGCTTCCCAGGTGTGCTTGGGCTCTTCCTGCAGGGACTAAATAAATGTTCTCTCTTTGTACCTGAAGATGTCTCTGATTAGTTAATTTGAAGAAGGAGGTGTAGCTCTTATCCCACACAACAGCATGTCTTAAAAAACTCATTCTCAGCTTCTGATTTCTGGTTAGTGATGATGATAGTTTTTTTTGTTGTTGTTATTGTTGTTTTTTTTTTTTTCTTCAGAGCTAGCATTTTTATTATTTTTTAAATTTTTCTTTTTTTTTTAATTAAAGTTTTCTATTTGCAAAACATATGCATGGGTAATTTTTCAACATTGACCCTTGCAAAGCTTTCTCTTACAACTTTTTCTGTCCTTCCCTCCACCCCCACCCCTAGATGGCAGGTAGTCCAATACATGTTAACCATGTTAAAATATATGACAGGGGCAGCTAGGTGGCGCAGTGGATAGAGCACCAGCCCTGAAGTCAGGAGGACCTGAGTTCAAATCTGGTCTCAGACACGTAACAGCTGTGTGACCATGGGCAAGTCACTTCACCCCAATTGCCTCAGCAAAAAAAGCAAAAAAATAAAATAAAATATATGACAAATCAGTATTTTAACATAATTAACATGTAATAGACTTCCTGCCATCTAGGGGAGGGGTGGAGACTAGGGGGGGAAAATTTGTAATGGAAAGCTTTGTAAGGGTCAATGTTGAAGAATTACTCATACATATGTTTTGCAAATAAAAAGCTTTAATAAAAACAAAAACAAAAAAAATGACAAATCCAATATATGTATATATATTTATATAGTTATCTTGCTGTACAAAGAAAAATCGGATCTACTAGAAAAAAACAAAACAAAAGCTGGGAAGGAAAACAAAATGCAAGCAAACATTAACAGAACGTGAAAATGTTATCTTAAGGTCCCAGAGGCCTCTCTCTGGGTGTAGATGCTTTTCTTCATAACTGTACAATTGGAATTGCTTTGAAACATCTCATTGTTGAAGAGAGCCATGTCCATCAGAATAGATCATCACATAGTCTTGTTGTTGCTGTGTATAATGATCTCCTGGTTCTGCTTGTTTCACTCAGCATCAGTTCATGCAAGTCTTTCCAGGCTTCTCTGAAATCATCCTGCTGGTCGTTTCTCATAGAACAATAATATTCCATAACATTCATATACCATAATTTATTCAGCCATTCTTCAACTGATGGGCATCCATTCAGTTTCCAGTTTCTAGCCACTACAAAAAGGGTTGCCACAAACATTTTTGCACAAACGGTCCTTTTCCCTCCTTTAAGATCTCTTTGGGATATAGGCCCAGTAGAAATACTGCTGGGTCAAAAGGTAAATGAAGATAGTTTTAAACTTCCCTTTTTGGCAGGTAAAGAAGTGGTGAGTGTTCATGGCATTTAAGCTACATCTTTTTGGAAGAATCTTCCAAAGGAGACTTGATTACTTTAAGATCTGATAGTCTGAATTTCAGCACAGGTGCTGACAACAGTGAGTCTGCCTGTGCTCCAAACTTGCCAAAACAAAGAAATATGCTACAAGTTCAATGAATGTAAAATATGAAAACAAAAACAACAAAAAAAAGAATATGCCAAATTTAAAAAATTCTGGCTTAACTTGTCATTTAGTTGTACTGTGTAATGTTTTCAAGGCATTGAGCATTTAGATGATACATGGGTAGAATGTAAAACATGAACTAGAAATGACTCATTTATTTTCTAAACCTGATATGCAATGGTAGGATGGTTTATTGGTTCTTGGCATTCTGTTTTTCTTTCTTCTAATCATTCCCTTCCAGTTGTGAGTACTTATGATAATTATCTTTTTTTTTTCCTTCTACTAGACCTCAAATGATGATGTTTTAAGTTCCTCCATGAAAGTATACACATTTAATTGGAAATGCTAATCTAGGGCCCTAGGTAACTTTAGTTATGACCTAATTAAAATTTAAAACAGCTTACAAGTTTGAATGAGATAATGGCCCAACTCTCCCAAGTTTAATTTCTCAGAGATTATCATAAGTAGATAGTTTCAATATTATACATTGATATGTTCTTTTTTTTTGAATTTAGAGGAGATAATGTGCCGAAATTCATGAAACTCATACTAGGTGAAGGACCCCAGCCTATTGGGTAGATCTTTTATGAAAAATTTACTAAAAGATGTGAATAAGAATGATTATTTAATGGTTGGCCATTCTTGAAATGGATATTTTCATAGTTGGTCAAAATGGGCTACAGGGATGTTACCAACAATGAATTTTGAGCAAAAAAAAAAATGAATTGAATATGTTACTTAAGAAATATATGATCAAGAAAAGTGGTGTGCTGTTTATGTACTAAGAATAAAGGATAATCAAGAGGCCAAATATTATGACTTTGGGTTATTAAAGTCTTAGAAGAGGGATCGCTAGTACATGGGGAATAAAACTGTTATGGAAGGTTTGTGGCAAACATAGATAAGAATCATATAGGATGAGAAGGCATGAAATAATTGTGCTCTGCAACAGTGGAGTAAATAACTTGAATCACAGATTCATTGAGGAATGAATACTATATGCCAAAGATAAAAAGTTAAGACTTTTCTGCCGTGGTGGGATGACCACTAATTATGTTCCGGCTTCAATGAATCTATCACTCTATCAAAGAAAGAATTGTATAGTAGACATTATATAAAATGCAGCTAAATGGAACTTCCTTGTAAAACCTAGGATAGCTTCTTTGCTGTCCTCTCTGACAGAGCTTAACCAAGTAAAGATCAGTACTAGTATACCCATTAGAGTTTACTACTTATCTTTATTCATTAACACAGTCAATAAATCTTCAGACTTCTAACCTAAGGAGCTTTTTCTCTCTTTTTGTGTAACCCTGTCATCTCTGTTTCTGTGCCTCCTAACATCTCCCAGATATAATTTCAAAGGTCATGGCAGAAATGTCAAGTAGGTTGTTAATTTCATCCTTCATCAATTTATGTAAATCTTCAAAATAGTTTTAATAAATTGATATCATATTATGAATTACTTATTGGGTTCCACTTTAATGTGAATTGGTTCATAAAAACCTTTACTTGTCTCTTGGAAATCACCTAACCTTTTATTATAGAATAATAGTATTTAAAAAAGATTACATCCATACTTCTACAATTTGTTAAGAAATCCTTCAACAAATGAGTAGCTCCCATATATAAAATCTTTTCTTTCTTTCATCTCTTTTGAGTAGTGATATTGAAGGATTAAAGTCATACTATTTAGTAATTTTTTGTGTATAATTAAAATTGTTTTCCAGAATTGCTATACTCATTCACAGTACAATAATATGTGCTTTTGTTCCCCACTAACATTTAAAAAAAATATTATCTTGGTCAATCTGTTTTTTTGTGAGGTTAGAAACTCATCTTGTCTTATTTTATGTTTTTCTGAAAATTATTTGTTATTTGAAATGGTTTTCCTTTTGGTTATTGATAGCTTTAGTTTCTTCCATGGAAAATAGCTTGTTCTTGTTCTTAGACCATTTCTCATTGGGGCATGATTCTTATTCTTGTAAATTTGAATCATTTCATCATAGACATTGATAGTGAGAGCTTTACCAAAGAATCTTGCCACAAAGATATATCTAATGCAGTTGTTTCCATTTTATTCTTCTTTTTAAATCTTAGCTATATTAAATTAATTTGTAGAAATATGTATGTAGATATACAAGCAAAATTATCTATTTTTTATATAATCAAAATTATCCATTTGGTCATGAACCTTTTCTGCCTTGGTAGGATGAACACAATTAGTGGCCTGTCAAAGCAAACAAAATTGTGTAGTAGATTTCATGCAAAATGTAGCTACCTGAAACTTCCTTTTAAAACTTAAGACAGGGATGCTTCTTTGTTTAGTCATAAACTTTTTTTCTCTCCATAGGATCTCACAGTAATTTGTTCTCTTGTTTCTTTGATTTGTTTATAATGTGACCTTTCATGTTTAGGCCAATATTCATTTGAAACTTAACTTGATGTCTTGATCTAATTCCATATTATTGTCTAATTTTCCCAGCAATTTTTATAAGATAGCGAGTCTTTATCCTAATAGTTGATTTGTGTTTGTATGTATTTCTTAAACACTAGGCAACTATATTTGTTTTATTCTATTTAAATTTATGTTTATTTTATTTTATTAATTTATTATTAGTATTAATATACTCTATTTAATCTATTCCTCTGATTGATGTCTATTTTTTAAATTCAATATTAAAGTTGGCTTTGAGAATTACTACTTCATAATATAGTTTAAGACCTGCTGAATTTCATAGAAGTACAAAATTTTAGAATTGTCAGATTTTAGAAGATCTTTCATTTGACAGAGGGTGAAATGAAGATATTATAGTGACTTGTTCAAAGAAACATTTAGTATCAGATTATTCTTGTTTTCTTACTCCTAATCCAATAATCTTTTCTTTAGAAATGCAGTGTGTACTAGTGGAAAATTAACTGGTTTTGGATTCTGTTGCCTCTATTCCTTATTAGTTTTATGATCCTGAAAAAAATACTAAATCCATTTGGAGCTTATTTTCCTAACTTGTAAAATGGATATAATAGTAGGTTTCTTACATAATTCAAAGTATTATGGTAAGAAAACATTGTAACAAGACTATAAGATAATCATTTCTGATCTCTCTTCAACAATGAGTGATTCGAATCAGTTCTAAGTGTTCAGTAATGAAGAGAGCCATCTATACCCAGAGAGAGGACTGTGGATCACAACATAGCATTTTGACTCTTTATGTTGTTATTTGCTTGCATTTTATTTTCTTTCTCATTTTTTTTTCTTTCTTGATTGTATTTTTTTTTGGGGGGCAGCAAGATAACTGTATAACTATGTATACATATATTGAATTTAACATATTGTAACATATTTAACATGTATTGGACTACTTGCGATTTAAAGGAGAGGGTGGGGTAAAGAGGGGAAAATTTGGAACAGAAGGTTTTGCAAGAGTCAGTTTTGAAAAATTACCCATGCATATGTTTGTAAATAAAAAGCTTTAATAAAAAAGAAAACATGTTGTAGCTATAAAGTGCTATGTAAAAACAAGAAATGATGTTTATCAGAGCACTGAATGAGTTTAATTCTTGGTTTCATACTTAAAGGGAACACCTAAAAGTATACAGAAAAGTAGTGGTGAGTTTTTTTTTAATTTAAAAGAGAGAGAATGATTATATGCTGATCTGGCTCTAACATATATAGGACTAAAGTACTTATCTTTGCCTTATCAACAACTTTGGAGTGTATGTTAAATGCAGACTTCACTAACTGATAAATATGTGAATAGCTTTGCATTTTCTCTCCTATATATTCCCTAAAATGAAAATATAAAAGTAAATGCCTAGGGTTAGTGATTATGCAGAAATGTATTTACTTTGGTGGAATGGTATGTGTTTTACTTATTTCTACTTTCTAAGCATTTCTCTTTTTACTTCCTATTTTTAAATCATCTGGCAGATCCTGTCCTCTTGTTCTTGAGTTGTGAAATCTAGACACCCAGTATAATTGGTTGATGGTGTTTGCCAAGGGTGACACCTGGCTGCACATTCTTATAGCACCTGTCAAAAAATATCACCTCAACCCAGTTTCAAAATTCTTGTATTTACTCTTTTGCAGAAGCAGCAATGGTGTCTAACAGTCCATATGCAAAATGGAAAATCTTAGTATCACACACATTTGTAAACCTGAAATTCAATATCTGTTTGGAACTGATCTTGGTATATGATATGTTATATTGGTCTAATTCCTTAATATTGTCTAATTTTCCAATCTTTTTGTCAGATAGTGAATCCTTATCATAGTAGTTGGGCATTTTATGTTAATCATACTCTAGGCAAATACATTAGTTTTCTTTTAAATGCTTTATACCTGATCCATTTTATTGATTGACCTCTATTTTTTCTTATTCTGTACTAATACTGATTTAAGAATTACTACTTTTGAGGCAGCTAAGTGGCATAGTGGATAGAGCACTACCCCAGAAGTCAAAAGGACCGAAGTTCAAATTTGGCCTTAAACACTTAACACTTCCTAGCTGTATGACCTTGGGCAAGTCACTTGACCCCAAGTGCCTCAGCAAAAAACAGAACAACAGCAACAAAGAATTGCTACTTTGTAATATAGTTTAAGACCAGCTGAATTTTAAAATTTTAGAAGCGCAAATTTTAGAACTGTCAGATCTTAGAAGATCTTTCATATGAAATATGGTGAAACTGAGACTTGGAGTGATCTCTTGTAATAAGTTTATTTATTTTTAATATACGTTTTGTTATGAATCATGTTGGGAAAAAATCAGCAAAAGACTAAAACCATAGGAGAGCTTAAAAAAAAAAAAAAAAAAAGAAGTGAACATAGCATTTGTTGATTTACATTCAGTCTGCTTAGTTCTTTGTCTAACTGCAGATGGCATTTTCTGTCCAGAGTCTATTGGGATTGCTTTGGATCATTGAATTGCTGAGAAGAACCAAGTCTTTCATAGTTGATCATTGCATATCCTCACTGTTATTGTGTAGAATGTATTTCTGTTTCTGCTTGTTTCTCTCAGCATCAGTTCATGTAAATCTTTCCAGGTCTTTCTATAATAAGCTTGTTCATCATTTTTTTATAGAACAATAATATTCCATTTCCTTCATGTACCACAACTTATTCAGCCATTCCCCAATTGATGGGCATCCACTCCTTTTCCAATTCTTTGCTACCACAAAAAGAGCTGCTAGAATCTAATTCGTAAAGGGTCAAAGGATATGAACAATTTTCACATAATAAAACTAAAACTATTTCTAGTGATATGAAAAGGTGCTCCAAATCACTATTGATCAGAGAAATGCAAATTAAGACAACTCTGAGGTACCACTACACACCTGTCAGATTGGCTAAGATGACAGGAAAAGATAATGATGAATGTTGGAGGGGATATGGAAAAACTGGGACACTGATACATTGTTGGTGGAACTGTGAACGGATCCAACTATTCTGGAGAGCAATTTGAAACTATGCTCAAAAAGTTATCAAAGTGTGCATAGCCTTTGACCCAGCAGGTTTTTGTTGGGCCTGTTTCCCAAAGAGATCTTAAAGGAGGGAAAGGGACCTACTTGTGCAAAAATGTTTGTGGCAGCCCTTTTTGTAGTGGCTAGAAACTGGAAACTGAATGGATGCCCATCAGTTGGAGAGTGGCTGAACAAATTATGGTATATGAATGTTATGGAATATTATTGTTCTGTGAGAAATGACCAGCAGGATGATTTCAGAGATGCCTGGAGAGACTTGCATGAACTGATGCTGAGTGAAATGAGCACAACCAGGAGATCATTATACACAGCAACAACAAGACTATGTGATGATCAATTCTGATGGACATGGTTCTCTTCAACAATGAAATGTTTCAAAGCAATTCCAATTGTTCATTGATGAAGAAAGCCATATATACCCAGGGAGAGGCCTGTGGGATCTGAGGGTGGACCACAACATAGCATTTTCACGCTTTCTGTTGCTGTTTACTTGCATTTTGTTTTCCTTCTCAGGTTTTGTTTTGTTTTTGTTTTTCTTGTAAATATGATTTTTCTTGTACAGCAAGATAGGTGTATAATATTCATATTATTCATATTCAATTTAGCAAGTATTTAACATAATTAACATATATTAGACTTCCTGCTATCTAGGGGAGGGGGTGGGGGGAAGGAGGGAAAAAGTTGTAAGAGAAAGCTTTGCAAGGGTCAATGTTGAAAAATTACCCATGCATATGTTTTGCAAACAAAAAACTTTAATAAAATAAAATTTAAAAAAAAGAAAGAGCGGCTGTAGAGATCTTTTCCCAGCTTTGTACTTCCTTTTAAATTCTGTTTCTCTTGATTTTGTTTGTGCAAAACCTTTTTAATGTAATCAAAGTTATTCATTTTGCCTTTCATAATGTTCTCTTTTTCTTCTTTGGTTATGAATTCCTCCCTTCTCCAAAGGTCTTATAGATTAATTATCCCTTGTTCTTGTAATTTGTTTGTGGTATCATCCTTTATGCCCAAATAATGTATCCATTTTAATCTTATTTTGGTAGGGAGTGCGAGATGTAGATCTATGCTGAGTTTCTGATATATTATTTTCCAGTTTTCTCAGAAATTTTTGTCAGATAGTGAGTTCTCATTCCAGAAGGTAGAGATTGGAGTTTATCAAATACTGGATTACTTATAGACCTTGATTATTGTGTCATGTGTATCTAATCTATTCCACTGATCCATCACTCTTATTTCTTAGCCATTACTGCTACTTTATAACATAGTTTTAGATTTGGTACTGCTAAGCCACCATTCTTTGTATTTTTTTTTTTCATTAATTTCCTTGATATTTTTGACCTTTTGTTCTTCCAGATGAATTTTGTAATTGTTTTTTCTAGTTCTATAAAATAATGTTTTGTCAGTTTGATTGATATGGCATTGAACAAGTAGACCAATTTAGGCAGAATTGTCATTGTTATTATATTAGCTAAGCCTACCCATGAACAATTGATATTTTTCCAGTTGTTTAGATCTGATTTTATTTGTGAGAGAAGTTTTTTGTAATTGTGTTAATATAGTTCTTTGGTTTGTCTTGGCAGGTAGATTCCCAAGTATTTTATTTTGTCTACAGTAATTTTTAATAGAATTTCTCTATCTTTTGCTGATGGGCTTTGTTAACAATATATAAAAATGCTCATTTGTGTGGGTTGGAATGATCTTGATTTTACAACTAGTGACTGTGACCTACAAAGCTTGACATTCTCAATCATGTACTATAACCATATTTGAATATTACTATTATGTGCTACAGAGTTCTTATGGTTATTCTTGAAAATTGCTTCATTTTCTTTTTCATGGAGAACCAAAATCTGATTTCTTTGTAAATTCCATCCATTGCTTCTAGTTTGGGTCTCTAGTCTAAACAGAATATATCTCTCTTTTGCATGTTAACTTTTCACATACTTGAAGATTGTCATCATGGCTAGCCATGTTTTCATTCCCCAAACAAAAGTTCCATAATTTCTTTATCAATCCTCACATATCATGGTTATTAGTTTCCTCACCATTCAGATTGTCCTTTTGTATTTATTTAGACTTGTTAGTGTCTTTTTAAGATGTGCCTCCCATAACTTGCATTGGCAATTCAGATGCTATTTGTAGTAATCTATTTCACCTCTCTCTATGTGTTTAGCTTTCCTCTTTTTCTGTCTTTAATGAAGAGTAAGATCAAATTAGTCTTTTTTGATTGCCCATCACACTGTGATTTATATTGAATTTATAAACCCTAAAAACCACCAAGATTTTCTTTTTTTTCTTTTCCTTTTCTTTTCTCCATCTTTTCCTTTTTTAAAAAAATGAAATATGTTTAATTTAATCTGCCCTAATATATTCATCAGAGATATAAGATTTAGAACTGAAAACGATTTGAAGATTTAGTCTATTCTCCTGTTCTTACAGTTGAAGGAACTAAGCTTTAAATGGATTGCAATGATAATAAATAGGAGAGCAGATATTGTCTCTTTTCTTCCTTCTCATCTTTTTCCTTTACCTTTTATCTTTTTCCTCCTTTTCTTTATCTCTTTTTTTGCTTTCGTTTCCCTTTCATAAAAAAACAAATTTTTGCTATATCTGAGAGTATTTGTTGTGAGAATCTAGTGAGATGTCAGTTCCTTTGCTAACTAAATATTAACTTATCTTTATTACATAATCAAATAAGCTAATATTACCAAACATTGACTATGTAGACTATCTATCTTTGATAAAAGGAGGACATCTTCAATAGCAAAAACAAGTTTAATGACCTGGTCATTTGGGAATACATTGTATTTAAATTAATCCACTCAGACCTTTTCCCTAATGTAGTCTCATACTGTTTTCTCTATTATTGTTAGAATCATGCTTTAAAGCAATTGTACCTCTTTGTGATTTTAGCCTCTTCTTTACCTCTCTCTCTCCCCCCTTCCCTTCTCTGCCTCTGTCTCTCTCCCTCCTTCTTTTCCTCCCTGACTCCCTCCCTCTCCTCTCCTCTCCTTTCTCTGTCTTTCTGTTTCTGCCTTTAATGCAGACTAAGATGAAATTAGTCTTTTTGGTTGTCTATCACATTATTGATTCATATTGAATTTATAATCTACTTAAACCAATAGGATGGGGGGTATTGGATAGGTTTTGTGAAAAAAAACTAGGGATTAGAATCCTAATTCTATCTCTGTATCACTGAGTCACACCTTCTGAGGTTTGGAGTGAACATTTTAAGGAAAAATTACTTCCTCAGATTTGACTTTTCCCCTCCTCTTTTGCAAGAGGTATTTCTTCCCCCCAAACACTGGGAACTAAATCACATATTACTCCTTAAACCTGAATTTAAAATTCCTTCGTGGTAGTTTGGTATCATAGAATAATCTCTAGATTGGGAGTTTGGAAACCAAGTTTCTAGGCTTAGCTCTGCTCTTCAACATTGCATTGTTCATATTATCATATTGAAATTGCAGTTTCCTGATATGTAAAATGTGAGATGTTTAAATAGATAATCTCTAAGGTTCCTTGCAGCTCTTATTAATAATAAAATTAATTTATCCTTTACAATTTGCTTTCTTAACTCTCTGTCTTTGAAAACACAGTTAAGCTAGAAAACCTTCTCCTTGGCCTAACATTCTCTTAATACATCAGGCCACTGATCAAAATGAGTCAGACTGTTAGCTAGGAAGTGTTATTTACCAGTACTGCAGAAAGAAAAGCATTTAATATCTGTGATATCTACTGTCTGTTTTCCTTTAATTTTTGAATTAGGTTGTAATTTTCATTAAAGCTAGCCCCTTAGGATATATTTTATAACAAAATCAATAATATAGAATCTTATGTAACTATAATATGTGTAATATAATTTTATATGTAATATATAATTGTGTATACAAATAAATAATAACAATATAAAATGTAATAACAAAATGCATATACTAAAATAAGAAACAGGAGAAAATGATTAGCAGATAGAGAGGAAAACTGTGGAGTTACATATTGCTTTATTCTGAATTTGGGATCCTGTATTTTTATCAGGCAAAATTTATTGCTACTCACAAAATCATGGCCAAGGTATACGTAGATAGAAGCTATTTTTTTGTGCTGCTGATTAAATTATTCTGTGGGAATAACTAAATTGTCTCACAAAGAGAAGTCATAAATAATATTTTCAGAGAATTGCCTACCTTCTTGTCTGATCTTGAAATTTTAAGCAGATTTCTGATATAATCAGGAATCTTTGTTTCCCATTGTGTTTTAGCAGAAATGTGTCATTTATATGCAAATTGAATGTTAATAAATAGTATTATCTATTTAGCCAATAATAGTTAATGGTATCAGGAAATGGGGGGAGGGGTTCTAAATTCTACCTAAATGAAAGAATTGGATTGTCATTTATTTATAGAATTTTTAAGAAATCAGATTATTTGGCACAATTAAAATGTGTCTTTACTCAAGTAATAATTATTTATTGTGTACAATTTGTAATTGAGAAAGGGTTATAATTAAAGGTAATTGATAGAGTTCTATCTTCTTCCTGTTTGTTTGTTTTTGTTCCTATTTTTAAATTCTCCTGAGATTTCTTAGAGTTATTTCTGTGCTCGTTATTATGACCAGTCTCCCTTCAGTATTATTTTCCTTCTTTCTCTTTTATATTGAGGCTATGCCTTATTTGAAATCTCATAAAGCTTTGGTCTTTATCATGTGAGAAGACAGAGCATCATGTCTGCTTAACCTGACTCAAATCAGTTGCAGAATTATTGTTATATTGAATTGTAGTATATAAGAGTTGGAAGGGGCCTTCATGATCATCTACTCTAATTCCTGCTCCCATTCCTATTTTATAGATTAAAAAACTGAGACCTAGAAAAAGGATAATAATTCATCCTATAGCAGCTAAATAAATCTAAGATGCAAGACTCTATTCCAGATCTTCTGACTCTATCATCTACATCCCATATATTTACCTAGAAATTAAGTTGGGCTATTAACCACCACTGAAGACCACATTTCCTGCCTCTTATAGTTTAGTATACTGGGCTTCTTTACATTATCAGAATTTTTGTGAAATATCTTACAAAACTATTTTTTTTTCCACAACAGGCAGTACAGCGCCAAATTGATCCTCCTAAAGTTGACCATTTGATTCTGTTGCCCAAAATTATCTTTAGTGGCTATCTGTACCCTTTAGAATTAGCTACTTACCATGTCATTTGAAGCCCTCCAATATCTTACAGCAATGTGCATTTCAAAATTGTTTTTATTATTATCCTTCATAAACTCAAGCTCTTCCCAAATTTAGTAGCCATCCTCTCTGCATAGAATTGTCTTTAAAGATATAGCTATGTCTCTTCTAATTAGTTGTTACTGTTTTCTTTCTTTCTTTCTTTCTTTCTTTCTTTCTTTCTTTCTTTCTTTCTTTCTTTCTTTCTTTCTTTCTTTCTTTCTTTCTTTCTTTCTTTCTTTCTTTCTTTCTTTCTTTCTTTCTTTCTTTCTTTCTTTCTTTCTTTCTTTCTTTCT
>JAJPUD010006979.1:61828-117397 GCA_023553655.1 Myrmecobius fasciatus
TTCTTTCTTTCTTTCTTTCTTTCTTTCTCTCTTTCTTTCTCTCTTTCTTTCTCTCTTTCTCTCTTTCTTTCTCTCTTTCTCTCTTTCTTTCTCTCTATCTCTCTTTCTTTCTATCTTTCTTTCTCTCTATCTCTTTCTTTCTCTCTTTCTTTTTCTTCCTTCCTTCCTTCCTTCCTTCCTTCCTTCCTTCCTTCCTTCCTTCCTTCCTTCCTTCCTTCCTTCCTTCCTTCCTTTTAGCTGCCAAATGAAATCTGTTCATTCCTCAGAATAATATTTTAAAATGCACAAATTAAAATATGTAGGATTACATGGGAAATCAAATAAATTGAAATACAGTTATAAGTTTAAAAAACAAGTTCATGAAACCAAGGTTAAGAAGCCCTGCTTCATACCCTTTGATCCAGCAGTGTTCCTACTGGGTCTGTATTCCAAAGAGATCTTAAAGGAGAAAAAGTGACCCACATGTGCAAAAATGTTTGTGGCCGCCCTTTTTAGAGTGACAATAAACTGGAAACTGAGTTGGTGCTCATCAGTTGGGAAAGGGCTGCATAAGTTATAGTTTATGAATGTTATGGAATATTATTGTTCTCTAAGAAATGACTAGCAGGATGATTTCAGAGAGGCCTGGAGAGACTTATGATTGATCCTAAGTGAAATGAGCAAAATCAGGAGATCATTGTACATGGCAACAAGATTATATGATGATCAGCTCTAATGGATGTGGCTTTTTTCTTTTCTTTTCTTTTCTTTTCTTTTCTTTTATTAAAGCTTTTTAATTGCAAAACATATGTATGGATAATTCTTTAACAATGACCCTTACAAAGCTTTCTGTTACAAATTTTCCCCCCTAGTGCCCATCCCTCCTCTAGATGGCAGGAAGTTAATTATGTTAATGACAAATCGAATATATGTATGCACATTTCCACACATCTTGCTGTGCAAGAAAAATCATTCTACAAGAAAAAAAAATCTGAGAAAGGAAACACAATGCAAGCAAACATCAATAGAGAGCATGAAAATGTTATGTTGTGGTCCACATTTCATATCCCTCTCTGGGTGTATGGCTTTCTTCACTGAACAATTGGAACTGGTTTGAAGCATTTCATTGTTGAAGAGAACCATGTCCATCAGAATTGATCATCATATATAATCTTGTTGCCATGTATAATGATCTCCTGGTTCTCCTCATTTCACTCAACATCAGTTCATGCAAGTCTCTCCAGGCCTGTCTGAAATCATCCTGCTGGTCGTTTCTTACAGAACAATAATGTCCCATAATACTCATATGCCATAATTTATTCAGCCATTCTCCAATTGAAGGGCATCTATTCAATTTCCAGTTTCTAGCCACGGCAAAAAGGGCTGCCACAAATATTCTTGCACATGTGGGTCTCTTTCCTTCTTTTATGATTTCTTTGGGATATAAGCCCAATAGAAATACTGCTGGGTCAAAAGGTATGCATAGTTTGATAACTTTTTGAGCATAGCTCCAGATTGCTCTCCAGAATGGTTGGATTCATTCACACTTCCACCAACAATGTATCAGTGTCCCAGTTTTCCCACATCCCCTCCAACACTGGACGTGGCTCTTTTCAACAATGAGATAATTCAGGCTTCTTGGAATGATCTTGTGATGAAGAGAGCCCATCTGCACCCAGAGAAAGGACTTTGGGAAATGAATATGGATCACAACATAGCCTTTTTCACTTTTTTGTTGTTGTTTGCTTTTTTTTTTTTTTCCCTTTTTGATCTGACTTTTCTTGTGCAACATATTTGTGGAAATAATATAGAAGAATCACACATGTTTAACATATATTGGAAGGAGTGGGGGAAAGGGGAGGAATTGGAGCACAAGGTTTTGCAAGGGAGAATATTGAAAATTATCCATGTGTATATTTTGAAAATTAAAAAGCTTTAATTTAAAAAAAAAAAGAAATCCACTATAAATATATACCATGGGGGGCAAGGAGGGAGGAAGAAGTACTGCTTTAATATGAAAGTTATATACTTCTTTATTTAGACCTCTGTTTGGTCAGGTGGCTTGAAGGGGAGTGTATCATTTTCCCTCCAAGTCTATATTGTATTAATTCTAAGGTTAGGGCCACCTGACCTGAATGGTTTTCTTTGTACTAAGCCTAAGGCAGTGTCAGTTTTTGACAAGAAGCCAGTACCGAGGTTTGTATCATTGAATTTTCCTGTACCTTATTCTAAAGGGAGAATTTCAGGACCTGCAGAGAACAGACCTGCAAGATTTCTCAACTATAAGGGAAAACCAACAAAGTACAGAGAACAAAGTAAGAGATATCTACTCTCCAATCTTTCAAAGAATAAGTTGGATATTACCTATAGGTTTTGCCTTAGCTTTAAATATTTGCAAATTCAAGTACTTCACTTAGGGGTTGGTTGGATTTCAGATAATCAACATCTTTTGGGGGCATTCACTAAATGATGTTCTTCTTGCCCTCTCTGGGTCTTAACTTTTTTTGTGTGTGAAATATTTAAGAGGGAAAAAAAAGATGATTGCTCATAAACAAATCTGTACAACTTAGCATTCCTTTTAAATATGTCATGAAGTTATGTAAATTTCTTTTTTCCCCACCACTATCCCCATTCTTGCCCTGGAGAAGGCTACCATTAGACATAAATAGGTGTGTGTGTGTATGTATATTCATATACATATATGTAATTATTCTATACATACTTTCATTTATCAATTTTTTCTCTGTATGCAGGTTAATGTCTTCATATGTCCTTTATAGTTAATTTTACTATTTGTAATAGTCAAAATGACTTATTTATTCAGAATCATTCTTAAAACAATATTGCTTGGCGCAATGGATAGAGCACCAACCCTGAAGTCAGGAGGACCTGAGTTCAAATGTAGCCTCAGACACTTAAACAATTCCTAGCTGTGTGACCCTGAGCAAGTCACTTAACCCCATTTGCCTCAGTAGAACAGCAAACAAACAAAAAAACAATATTGCTATCATTATATACACTGTTTTCTTGTCTCTGCTCATTCTACTCTTCATTATTCTATGTATTTCCATGTTTTATTTAATAATGCACGACTGTTTTATACAATGCTATTTAATATATTTATACATATACTTTCCTTCTCTTAGGAACTCATAATTTTAACAGTGCACATACATTTAAACATACAGTAACATAAATGTTTAATGAGTAACACAAATAATAAATGCTTAAATGTTTTGAGGAGGGAAAGATTATGGTGGGCTAGAGTCATGAGAAGGGTGCTGTGCTAAATAAATCAATCATCCTTGATTGACTATAATTCCCTTATCCTTCTTATCCTTTGTTTAGAGAGGGAGGTAGAATACCCACCTCCTTTCAGTGCTTTTCTTTATAGAAGGCTAAACTCTAATCATTCTACTTTTCAACTCTTGAAGTGCCTGGTTTCTATTCTGAGGAACAAGATGCTCCCATCCTCTATATCTTGGTGTCCTAATTCCTTTTGTTAGTTGTCCCTCTCCCCCCTATTAGATTGTAAATTTACTGAGGTATGGCTATTTTAATTGAATCTCCAACACTTAGCTTAATGTCTAACACATTGTAAGTACTTAATAAATGTTTCTTATATTTATTGAATTGGATTGCTACCGTAAAAGGGAAGAATTTAGAAGCATTTATTTGTCAGCTGGTCAAAAATTTCCAGGAGTCTCCCTTAATTTCTCCATGGAGGTCTAACTCTCTTAATTTATCTCAAATGGAATTGGGGTTTATTTTGGACTCTGTATCAGATGAGAAAATAAATATGCACATGTGGTACATCCTTCTATCTTGCTCCTTTTATTTATTCAGAAGTATTCCCTGAACAGCTTTATATGGAAGATACCATGGTAGGCATTGTGGTAACTGAATTTTGGTTTGGCTTTTACTCTTCTTGGGTGCCTGAAATTATGTTTGTAGTTTTTGTTTTTGAGATCCTAACATGCTTACAAAGGTGTCTGATGTTACTGTGGCTTAGAGAAATACTTCATCCGTTCCTCTTTATAAATCTTTTTTTTTTTTTTTTTTTTTTGGCTGAGGCATTTGGGGTTAACTGACTTGCCCAGGGTCACACAGCTAGGAAGTGTTAAGTGTCTGAGACCGGATTTGAACTCAGGTCCTCCTGACTTCTGAGCTGGTGCTCTATCCATTGCACCACCTAGCTGCCCCTATAAATACTTTTTAGGAGGAAGAATGTTACAGTTTAAAAACAAAACAAAACAAAACAAAAAACTACCACTGGATTTTAAGTCAGAAGACATGAGTTCATATCCAGCCCTGCAGCTTAATGTTTGGATGACCTTGGATACACAGTGCCTCTGAACTTCAGTTTTTTTTATCTGTAAAATGAGGCAGTGGACTAGATAACTTCTTAAATCCCTTCTGATTTTTATATCATGAATCCTACATGCCTGATGATTATACGGGCTCCATCAGAATGCTAATACTAAGTAGAAACAGCAGTGAGTGGGTTAAGAAAAAGATTGTCACAATATCGATTTAAAACTTAACAGAACCACAACAGAACTGGACAAGATCAAATAAAAAATGCTTTCTGTGGCTTTTAAACTCTCATCAATTCTGTATTGGGCACAGCTATTCACCTTTATCCTATTTTGCCTAATTATGTTAACATCCCCCTCCTTCCTCTTACTTATGTCCTTGGATTCTAGTGTACTTCTTGAGGTACCTTCTAAGGCTAAAGTTCCCATGATCTGATGTATAAGTACATACACAAACATCAGTGTGTCTTAGGTCTACATGATTCCGTATATTTCCCATTTCACATCATTATATGCTGTGCTTATTTAGAATAAAGAGAATTAATTTAGAATAAAATAAATCTTAATTTAGAATAAAGAGAAGAACAGGGTGGGAATTGAGAATAATAAGACAGATGGGATCACCCAGCTTCATTGAATATTTTTAAACTTTTTAAAACATTTTCCCTCATTAAGGCAATCCTTTCTGATAATATGCAGTCCTATATTATTAGTCATTAGATAATTTAGTACTAGATAGTTTCTCATCAGTCCCTTTCAGAAAGAAATTACTCTGCTTTGAAGGACAAAGCTACTGAGAAGACATGTAAAAGTGAAATCTGAAATAAAGGTGGATTCTCTTTTGAAGTAGTAAGTTGGGAGTGGCTCCCCTTAAAAGAAAGGGATGATTCCGTAAATAGATATGGAACCATCCTTTGTACTATGGATTAAAGAATGATATTTGTCAGGAAGCCATGTGTAAATATTTGTAGAATTGAGTGTAATTTATGACTTTGTATCAGTACCAGTCCAGACACAAATGTTGCCTTTGATTTCCCCCATCGATTGATGCTTTAGCAAAGTGTCATCTGATGGATTTTTAGTAGAATAGATAAAGGCTCAGTTACTGTTAACCTCTATAATGGGCAGCCTTCAGGTTTCAGAATTCATCTCAGTGAGAAAAAGTCACAGTCCAAAGAAAAGCCTTAAAAAAAAAAAAAAAGCATATGAATCAGCAATTTTACTGAGGTCATTCCAGTAGATATGACAGTGTGAGGGTACATTTAAAGACTTATGGAATGTTGGGGCAGCTAAGTGGTGCAATGGATAGAGCACCAGCCCTGAAGTCAGGAGGACCTGAATTTAAATCTGGTCTCAGACACTTAATACTTCCTAGCTATGTGACCCTAGGCAAGCAAGTCACTTAACCCCAAATGCCTCAGCCAAAAAAAAAAAAAAAAGACTTATGGAATGTCAAGTTAGAAGATAATATGTCATCTAAGACTAGCTCAATACCCAAATCACTAAAGGCATATTGCTTGCTCACTCTCTCTGTCTCTGTCTCTGTCTCTGTCTGTCTGTCTGTCTCTCTCTCTCTCTCTCTGTGTGCATATAATAAGAGATAAAATTAGAAATTAAAAAAATGAATAAAAATTCATTTTACCATTAAATAAACTAGTGATCAGAGAAATTAAGTGATCTGTCTGAGGTCATCCACCTTGTACATATTTGTATCAAAGCCCTCTTATTACAAAGACAGAATTCTCTTTATTACACCTTGGTTTTCAGGGGAGGAGATATAACACTATTGTATTGCACTCTATACATCCTATTCTGAAGTGGTTGTTCTTTATAAGCCAGATTTTCCATTTCTCTGGGATCTTCTGAGTCTCTTTCTATAAGAATAATTGAGGTTCTGTGTTTTTTGGTGCTTTTGGAAAGATTTTCTTTTTCTTTGAAGTCTCATATTTCAGGACACTATATGTGAATGGGAAAAACTCAATTTGGTTTGTGACTGGAACATGATTCAACTGTTCTTCATATGCCAGTTGCCAACATCAGTGTTGAAAAAGACAAGAAAATGCTATGAGTATTCAGAATGCTGGTTCTTGTGGTGCTTATTGAGAGGAAGGGGAACAAATTGCCAGTCCTCATAACTTCTACTCTTTTTCTCACATAAAGGACACATAGCTTAAGCCTGTCATTTGTAATTAGACTAGCTATGATTATAGAGTTTGCCCTTTTACTTGAGAGCGTGCTTCTCGGTGGGATTCAGGGTTTAATCTACTTCAAACTTGTCCTTCTCCAGTAATGGAACTAAGTATTGAGGTGTGAATGTGACTTTTAATTGGATTCTGTGGCTATCATTTTTCCCAAGTGTCCATGTTAGGAGAATATTAAGGACCTCGCCTAAGTGTGAAGGGGCAGGTCAGTTGTCCAAGAGCCCCCACAGCTATGAATCATAACATCCTTGAAGGAATTGCAAATCAGCCTTTACTGACTCAGATGTTGCTTGTGAATTAGGAATGAAATAAATTGGAGGCAAGAGGGAAGAGGAGGGAGCTCAGAGAATGCAAATGCCTTGGAGTCTCCTAGTACTGTTATCATCCTCTCACATGAAGGGATCTATTCTGCTGGTCAGATTTAGATCCCCAGCAGCCACTAGCAGGTGGCTCCCGAAACAGGAGAATCTGAACATTTTGTTTTCTCTGCTTTTATTTCTGTGGCACCTCATTGCAGTATGTAGTCTGCTGCTTTGATTGAGTGACAAATTAAATACAATTCCAGCTTTCCCAGGGACTATTGGGGAGTGGAGGGGGGGGGGAACATTTTTCATAAAGGATTTGATAAAGAAAGGGACAAAGGAATTTTACAAGACTACAAAAAGCAAAAATATAAAGGGCAGAGAAAAGTGCAAGTCAAAGACACAAATTCCCAAGCAGGTTAAGCATGTAGATATGCCTCTTCCCATTACTATTACATCTATTGGGTAACTGAACCATTTTAGTATAACTTAAGAGCACCTTAATTAGTAGAAAAAATAGTTTTACCAATGTCAAAAGAAGAAGCCTCTCCTGGAAAGATGATCCAGAATAATATACAAGAGTACAGCAATGTCCAGTTCGGGGGTATGAGTAAATGTTAGGCATAGTACAGTTGAGTGAGAACAGGAAACTAAAAAAACTTAAATACCCATTAAAAATAGTGATAAGAGCTGTGATGGGTTGAAAGAAATCACATCTCTACTTTTAGCGGTTGAATGAAGAAGCTACTGAGATTTCAGAGCTGGAATTGATTTGGTGCCCAGCTATCAATCATGCCTTTCTTCTGTCCTAAAATAGAATAATTACCACCATATCTCCATACTATTCTAAGGGCTTTGGTTCATTGTTACTGTTGCTTTTCTGTTACCTACACCATTAAAAAATGACCCTGGTGAATATGGAAGTATGTTTAGAAGCATTGCACATGTTTAACTTATTGCTTGCTGTCTTGGTGCGGGGTGGGGGGGGAGAGGAAGGAAGAGAGGGAGAAGGAGAAAAATTTAGAACTCAAAGTTTTGCAAGGTGTGTTGAAAACTATCTTTGCATGTATTTGGGGAAATGAAATACCAAATGAAATGACCAAAATAATGCCTCTTTTTGTGAGATTCTTAAACCTAAGCCTGAGAGGTTAAATTAATCCTGATGATTAATGAGGTGGGAAAGTGATAATATAATAATAGTATTATAAACACATTAAAAATACATGATTTCATAGATGTGACTACTTCCTCTGCCAATGCTGATTTCAGGCCTTCTATGCCTGTAGATACTGTTTAATAGTTGCTGTGGCTATGACTTAAAAATTTATCATTTTCCAAAAAACTAAGTAACAAAACCATGATGTTAGGATAACTTCATATTTAGAAAGCAGGTATGTAATCTAAGCCTTTTCCACATTCCAGGACCTAGGCTCCATTGGCATAGCATTGGGAACCTCAAGATCATTTCCAAATCAAAATGGGATATCAAAGTAATATTTTATTAATAATTACTAGGATATTTCATTTTTTTTTAATTTAGGTGATTAAAAGAATATTGCAATAATTACACTTCAGTGGATCTATAATTATATTAATCTGTCTATTCCCTCTTATTGAGGGGTTCTTAACCTATGACCTTTGATCTTTTTTTTTCTTTCAGTATTTTGAGAACTGCATTCAATATAAATGTTGGGGGTTTTTTTTGGTAGTTCTTTCTAGACTGCCAATGTAGGTCTCTTCTTTGTACAAAAATGATTAAGAACCCTTGCTTTCATGAGTTCATCCCCCATCAAACCTTGTTGTCTTCTGTAGCTCATCCATATTGTCTTAAAATCTTCCTGCCATTGTATCAAAACCAGTTGTATTTATTCTTACAATATAACTGGACAACCAACTTTATTGTTCCCACATATGATTCCTTTAAATTCAGGAGGCATTTAGCATGCTGCTATATGCCATACTTAAATAGATTTAGGGTAAAAAAACCACAAAAATGAAAGCAGTCTTTATTCTTAAGCAGTCCCTTGGGAATTAAAGGTGGAAATCTTTTGTTGGTCTAGGTTATACTTAGGTAGATGACCTCTCTGGGAAGCCCAGACTGCCTAGGTACCTTCATCGAGCTTGTGTGTCTTTTTAAACTTGTCCACTCAACCCACATAAATAATACCTGTCTTTCTTCAAAAGCTTTAGTAGATGTCTCTCTGTAGTTGAATTCTGTTTGGCTTGACCACCAGCCTTCTATCTAGTTGAATGTATAATTTCAGAAGGTATGGTAGAGTAGAAGGAATCATAGATACAAAATATCCGTTTTGTCCTTTTCAGTAACAAACTATGAATTTCAGGTAAAAATTGATACTGAAGACTTGTAGTATTAAGGGACAATCTATGATGCAATGGAAAAATTATTGAGCTTAAGGTCTGGATACTTGACAATAATGTGGAATCCTGTAAACTAGATAGCACAAATATTATTTCTATTTCATAAATGAGGAAACCAAAACTCAGAGTTAAATTATATTTGTGTTACTTTGTAGTCGTGGAGAAAGTACTTTATAAATCTCCAGAAAAACTACTAAAGAGCAACTAGATGGTGAAGTAGATGAAGCACCTGCCCTGGAGTTAGGAGGACCTGAGTTCAAATGCTCCTTCAGACACTTAACACTTCCTAGCTGTGTGAGTCCCAGCCAAGTCACTTAACCCAATTGTCTTGTAAAAACAAACAAACAAACAAAAAACCCACCCAAACCATCACCATTAAAAATGAGCCTATTTCATTTATAGGTAAGAATGGAGACAAATTAATTGCCTTCTTAAAGTCTTGTAGGTAGTAGTAGCACAACCTGAATTCTGTTTCACCCTTAATGCCAAAGGCAACACCGTTCCTATTAATTTTTCTTTTAACACTAAAGAAGCTCCCAGGCATTGTAATCCCTTTACAGAATTTTCATCCGATAATTTTCATTCATATAGTATATTACAGATTTGAAGTATGTTCCTCATTTTACTGATAGACTCCAGCTATTAAGTGACTTACCTAAAATCACCAGTGATATATTCCTAACTGAACCATTATTTAAACCTGGATCTCCTAAATCCCAATCCAGAAACATCCCTAGACCCAATCATTGTCCTAACCCTTTAAATATTATCCTCATTTTACAGATAAGAAAATCTAGGCTCATAAAGCTTTTTATTTTTCCAAGGTCACAGCTAGAAAGTTGGGTCTCTTAGTACCACTTCTCAGATTTTTCTTTTACCAGTGTATTCTATATTCATTAAGAAATTATGATGAAATATGAGAAATAGGTTATTACAGGCATTACCATTGAAATATTCTAGCATATTGTAGAGCAGAGAAACAAACAATAGCAAAATGGAGCCACTTTCCTTTTGTCAAAACCTTGCCTTTCTGTAGGAATAATATGCCATCTTAAAAAAAACTAGTAAGTTAATATAGGTGAGTGATATTGATTCAGCATTGCCCTTTGAAGGTCTTAAAATTAGAAACATTGCACTAAATGCTTTGTGTTTGGTTGAGTTGATCTCTGCCAGGAATTTACAGTAACAGCCGTGCCCTGGGCCAAAATCAAGCTTAATACCAGCAGAACAAATGTATATTATTACTTTTAGCTTTCTCATTTGAAATAGCCATTTAGAAAATCTGATGGGCTGATTAATGCTCAAATAGATGAGAAAATTTTCTTCCTAATAATGTTTAGTAGATGGATGTGTAAAATGGATTAGGGACATGTATGTGTTGCTTTAAAGCAGATATAAACATATGTTGTCTTGTTTTTTGCATATAATCCCTTTACTATATCTCATAATACTTATTGAAAACAAGTACTCAACTTATAGTTTTGAAATTTTGGGGTTTTTTCAAAATACAAAATTAGAATATCTTTACCGTTTTTATTTATTTTTTAATTTTTTTTCCTGTTCTGCTTATTCAGAAATAGTTCAAATTGGCAAGAAAAATTATTGAATGGGGACTATAAAGCCTATGTAGAGTGTATCTGTCCTCTTAAAATTTGATGTAGTAATTGACTAACCTGGAACTCCTTCCCAACCAAAATAAAAATACTTAACATATTCTTACCTTGAGTTGTGTTACCTCTAATAAAAATGTTGTCCCCCTCCCCCAATCAAAAACTTTAAAAAGAGAAGATAAAATTAAAAAGACAAATGAAACAAAGTTTCAGCCAGTTTGTAGCTTCAAGTAAATTTGATGGAAGCAATTGGGAGCCATAATTCAGAGTTTTAGCACAAGATTTCTCTGTTCAGTCTCTCTCCCTCCTCCTTTCCCCCCTGTCCTAAAGTGGTGAAACCCATCTTTGTCCCCTACCCAACCAAGCTTCTAGAGCCATAAGATTCAATTCTTTTATTGATCTGAATCGGCCTAGATAACTAAATTAATTTGTATAGATTAAGTACCAGAAATTGTCCTGGCATTAAGATTAAGAAAATTCAGAATGTACCATTGAAAGAAGCTTTTAATTTCAAACTATGAAATTCTTTACAGAATAAAATAGTCTAAAAATCTTCCATGCCTAGGATTTTCTGTCTCTTCATCTGGCATTTCTGATTTCTTTCAATTCCCAGGTAAATTCCATTACATACATTTCCCTCTCTTAATTCTAGTGCCTTCGCTCTATTAATTATCTCCAGTTTATCCTCTCTATATATCTTGTTTGTAGATAGTTGTTAGCATGTTGTCTCTCCCATTAGACTATGAACTGCTGGAGAGCAAAGATTGTCTTTTCCCTTTGTATCTCTAGCACTAAGACTAGTGCCTTGCATATAACAGGTGCTTAATAAATATTTATTGATTTACTGATTTTTAGATCTAATTCAATGCAGGCAAATAGATTAAATGTTTCTGATTCTACAATTATGAACCAAGCTGATACAGTGGAAATAGCACTATATTTAGAATTAGAAGACCTGAATTTGAATTCTTACTTTGCCATTACCTTGTATGGATTTAGGATAAATCATAAGTAAATCTCTTGAGGAATGAATTCCTCAGGTTGTTCCCTTCCATGTCTAAATCCATGGTCTTCTGGTTTTGTGCTGGATATTTTGATGCAATAAAGTGTAACTTTAAATCACAAATCAACCTTTAATTTATATTCTTCATTTTGTGGACACTCATTGCTGTTAGATGACTCCAAGAAAGACAGTCTAATGTTTAGAGATTGCCAAAATTCTTTTTATGCATGAGAAAGCAGTCAGATTTTCCTTGCCCATTTGTTCCAATGAAATCCATGTAAGATGAAGTGTTGAATGTGTTTATATGCAGACATATCATTCAGTTTCTCTGTTCATGTATAGGTTACTATGATATTTGTCAACAAAGGTCAACTTTACTTGGGATAGCTATTTTTAGTAAGAGCATATTGTTTTTAGCTAGGGCAAAGCGTATCCTGAATATGGAGGTCAGGATAACAGCTGTTCTCCCCAATCCTGCTTGGTTAATGCCTTAGTTTCCTACCTATCAAACTTCTCCCTGAAGAACTCTTTTAAACAGTGTAATGTAAGAAAGCTTGGCTCATTCTACTCCTTGCCCAAATCTGTGGGAATTCTGTTTACAGTTATCGATAGTTAAAGCTTGGAATAACTTCAGAGCCACATTCTTAATTTGTTTCCTTTCTTTCCTCCATGCATCTCTCTTTCTTATTTCTCTCTGGTAGCTGTTTGATGACATCTCAGTAGAAAGCTTTACATTTTTTATTTTCCCTGGTGGCTGGTCTTCTCTGTTCATCTGCTGCTCTATCTGCTCCCAGATAGAGCAAGGTGAAAAAGCTGCTAATCCCTAGAGAACTATTGTTTCTCCCTACTGTTAGTTTGATGCCTGAGGCAAAGATTTGAGTGCCAGAAACTTGCTCCTAATTCTCAAATAAAAAATCTAGAAAAAAGCAAAGGGTTCCCTCATCCTGTTTCATTGTCTTGTCAGGAAAAATGCTATCAATTGACCAGAATAAAGATTATCTTCCCATATTATTAACTTTATTATTATTATTTTTAAATTTCCTGTCTTGGCCCTCACATAGAACCATTTCCACTTCCTTAATGCACTTAAATGCCTATTTGTTATACATATAAACTCCACGAGGGCAGAAACTATCTTATTTAAATGTTACCTAGTGCCTAGCATGACCTTGTGCTCACAAAAGATAGCTAATATATTTTGAACTGAAATCTTTCCCTTCCTTTTCCTAAAAAGAACTAAGTGAACCCTATTTTTAAGACATCTATCAAGCAATTATTTTTTTATTAATACTTTTTATTTGCAAAACATATGTATGGGTAATTACTAAACATTAACCCTTACAAAGCTTTCTGTTACAAATTTTTCCCCCCTACTCCCCACCCCTCCCCTAGATAGCAGGATATCCACTACATGATAATTATGTTAGAATACTTAAGTCGAATATATGTATAGTTATTGCCACACATCATTTTTTTGTTCAGGAGAAATCGTATCTGTAAGAGAAAATAATCCGATAAAGGAAATACAATGCAAGCAAACATCAATAGAGAACATGAAAATGTTATGTTGTGGTCCACATTTCACATCCCTCACTGAGTGTATATGGCCTTCTTCACTGCACAATTGTAATTGGTTTGAAGCATTTCATTGTTGAAGAGAGTCATGTCCATTAGAACTGATCCTCATATAGTACTGTTGTTGCCGTGTACAACGATCTCCTGGTTCTGCTCATCTCACTCAGCATCAGTTCATGCAAGTCTCTCCAGGCCTCTCTGAAATCGTCCTGTTGATCGTTTCTTATAGAGCAATAATATTCCATAACATTCATATACCATAATTTATTCAGCCACTCTCCAATTGATGGGCATCTACCCAGTTTCCAGTTTGTAGCCACCACAAAAAGAGCTGCCACAAACATTCTTGCACATGTGGGGCCCTTTCCTTCTTTTATGATTTCTTTGGGATATAAGCCCAATAGAAACACTGCTGGGTCAAAGGGTATGCACAGTTTGATAACTTTTTGAGCAGAGCTCCAAATTGCTCTCCAGAATGGTTGGATCTGTTCACAGCTCCACCAACAATGCATCAGTATCCCAGTCTTCCCACATCCCCTTCAACATTCATCGTTATCTTTTCCTGTCATTTTAGCCAATCTGACAGGTATGTAGTGGTACCTCAGAGTTATCTTAATTTGCATTTCTCTGATCAATAGTGATTTGGAGCACCTTTTCATATGATTATAAATAGTTTTAATTTCATCATCTGAAAATTGTCTGTTCATATCCTTTGACCATTTATCAATTGGAGAATGGCTTGAATTTTTATAAATGTGAGATAATTCTCTATATATCTTAGAGATGAGACCTTTATCAGAACCCCTAAATGTAAAGATGATTTCTCAATTTGATGTCAAGCAATTATTATTGAAAAATATTTTTATCTGTGATAAATCAGAAGAAAAAGGAATATGTTGAAATGATGTGATCTTTTAATTTATGTAATAATTTGATCTACATCAAAACCAATCAATTTTCAGAATGTTTAATAACAGGACTCACATTTATGGGTTGTTGCCACCAGGCAGAGGAAATCGTGGTACATCCATATATAGCTGTGTATTATCTGCCAGGAGAACAAGTCCAGTTTATATCACTCAACAGATATTTATTTTATTCTCAACCTTGTACTTAGTGCTGTCGGGCTTGAGCTGTGTCTTTTGAAAGATTTTTAAAAGCCTTCATGTCTGTATGGGGCTGCTTTCTTTCAGGAGCAGCTTGTGTAGAATAGGCTGTGACTGGTCAGGTAGAAAAATTTCCATCTCCTTACTTGAAAGATGATCACATGAGGGAAGCCAAGCCTACAGGGCACACGCAAGTAAGACATGTTCAGCTTATTCAAATGGATTCAAAAAATTGAGAATGAGTGAAGATATTTGACATGGAACCTAAACTAGTAGGGAAAGTGTGGTCTAGTGCAAAGAGTACTGTCATTGGAATTAATGGACCTGAGGTCAAATATCAACTTTGCCATTTACATTGTGACTGGGCAAGTCACTTAACTTATTGGGCCTTAATGTCCTGTAAAATGAGAGATTGGATTAGATGGTCCCAAATGTCTCTTTCAATCTAGACATATGATCTCATGGTCCAATAATGATCTTCAAAGTCTGATTCTGAATCCATGACCTCCATATATATATATATATATATATATATATTTATATGAATCTCTCCATATAATTCAGAAAATATCACCAAAGTTCCTCTCCCCTCTGCCCCCTGAATTAGATGGATTGGTACCTGGACTCACAAATCAATGCTGCCCATCTCATCAGCAAATTTTGAATTCAAAGAAGACCCTAAACCTTCCTATTTAATACAACAGGTAGCAAGATTTTAGTGGTAGCTACTCCACCTGTAGCCTATTTGGGTCTGGCAGAGAGCTATGTGGTATATTACAGTGATAATCATAAAAACAACTCACCATTCAGCCAGTTGCCTAACTCATCTTATTAATTCTTATCTTGGGTTCTAAAGCAATTACATATGTTCTATTTCCTTGTGAACTGATAGAAATGCCAATTGTATTCTGATATTTCCTCAGCAAATGGATAGAAATGTATAATCTCTCATGTATTAATTAGTTGAGCCCCTTATTCTAATTTATAAAACAAATCAGAAGAACCTATTTTTCCCATAACTTTTCTCTTCTTTCTCTTTAAATCCCCTAATCTCATAAACTGAAATATCTATTGACTATTGAGTATCCATTTTATACCAGACTTTATGCCAGGCATATTTAAATGTTTCAACAATGTATTACAGTGAAAAAGATCATAAGCATAATCACCTTTAATTATCAAATGTAACTATTGACTTTTCAGTTCTCAAAACACAGCCCCATCATTTAGCTCTATCAGGGTAACAGAGTCTCACAGAAATATTCTTTACTTACCTCCACTGTATGAAAGCTAACATTGATTCTGTAAATATGCCTTCAGGTGTTTTCTTTGATAGTTAACTAACTCATTTTTTCATGGAAATGAGTCCTTGTAGTCCTTTTTTCTTTACTTTTCAATTTCTTCCTAGTTTTGGCAACAAAGTCCAGAAAACAGTTAAATTTCATTCCTTCTCACAAATGTGTAATGCAAGAGTATGCCTGGATATTTAATAAATGCTCTTTTATTTGACCTGCCTTGACCAGATTATGTAGACTTTTGACATTGCTTACCATTTATACAGTATAAGAATGTGAACTAATAAGGAGGTTTTGTTGAAGTGTGAGAAATGAGGGTGAGAGATCCCCAGGCCTGTGATGGGCAGGTTCTTGCAAAAGAATTCGAAGTCCTGAATTGTAAGCAAGGTTTGTGGCAAAAAAAAGGGGGGGGGGGAAGGGTTTATTACACTTCCAAACAACTCAGTGGGCTCTTTCAAAGGAATTAGGAAAGGTAGGTTTTTAGCAAAGATGGGTTTACACTGAGAAGAAGCCTAACAGCCCAAATCCTGTTAGGATTTTTAGCAAAGGTTTGGTGTTCAAAGTTGTCTTTTATTAGGCTTCTCAGGTTTGAGGCTAATTTTCAATTCAATAAAGGGTGGTGATTATGCCCCAGGCCAAGATCTCCAATTGAATTGTAGGTGGAGATCTCCATGGGAGTTTCCCCTAGGAACAGAAGAGTAGGGCCCCTCCCAAAAGGTCGGGAGGGATTGAAATTTTAGGATTTCTTTAACCCAGGTCCACCCCCCCAAAGATCAGGGGGACACAGTTTACATCAGTTTGATTATACAAATAGTGATATAAAGTAAATGGTCATAGCCCCTTGGAGTCATAGCATACTGCCTGGCACATGGTAAATACTTAAAAAAAATTAATATTTTATTTTTCCCTAGATACATGTAAAACAATTTTTAATATTTTTTTAAAATTTGAATTAATGGTAAATACTTAATAAATACCTTATCTATTTTTCTGTCTCATCATCTTTCTGAGTATCTCCAAGAGCCACTCCCCTCTTCCCCCCACATTCTGTTGAGGGATATAGTGAATATCATTTGACTTTACTCTAGAATAAAAACAGGATGTGTGATTGGTGGAGGTATGAAGAGAGTTACTCAAACTCCCCAAGTCCATTAGTCTTCTCTTTTTCTTCATTTGGTAAAACTGGAATGACCTAAACCTTGTTAAAAGGTCCTTCTGGTTAATGTAGGAAAGAACTGTTCTGGTAACTTATTTTTAGGCCTCTCTGTGCACTCCCAGCTACTGCACATAAAAGCAGTATGTTTATACATAGGAAATATTGTGAACATAAGGCAGTTCAGCTTAACAGACACAATCTTCCCTCAAGGTTAAACTAGCAGCTTCTATATAGCAAGAGATGTTTGCCCATATCTAAGAAATATCTTTTCTTTCAGTAGTGAGTAATTGAACTATTCTAATCCTTTTCTCTGCTATGCTTTTTTATTTAAAATCTTTTCTCTTGTTCCTCAGCTTTAGACAGATAAGAAGACAGAATAATGAAAAACAATGTTCAGAGTCCCCTAAAATAGCAATTCCCATTTATACAGTGTCTTAATGTTTACAAGATATTTTATTTCCTGTCCTCTGTCATCTTCACAACCCTATGAGAATAAGAATAGTGCAGATGTGATTATTGCCATTTTTACAGATAAGGAAATTGAGGCTCAGAGAGGGAAACTGATTTGCTCAAAATCATACAAGTAGTAAGAGGTGACGACTATTGACATTCCTTTTTTACTTTCTCAGTGCCTTCTGACATTTAAATTTAAAAGTTCTAATGTCAATTTTGACCCAAAATAAGTATATGATCTTAAGTTCATGATTTTACCTCTGGGGCTTCAATTTTTAATATGTAAAATGAGGGTATCTAAATAGGTGATTTCTGTGGTCCTTTCTCCACTGGTTTTTGACTATTTTAAATGAAGTGAATTGCCCTATACTACCATTAATTTGCTTGTAAAATGAATCTCTTAATGGATGAGGAATGGTAACCATTTACTGTTTGCATCTCCAACTTAAATCTTTGGCAGTGTGTTTATCAGATCTTTTGTGATGGGAATTTAGGTTTGTTTTCACAAAGGCATACTTTTCTTTGCAATTACTGCCTGGGAACTGCAGCAAAATCTGAACCTATTTGCTTGAGTTCAGAGAAACCTTTCACATCAGCAGATTCTCACTGTTCTTCATTCTCAGTGCCTCCAGCAACGATTTAATAAGCCCTGTTTGCAAAACAATAAAAAAAAAGGAGGGGAAAGGATAAGGGCCCACAGGAAAACCCCATTAATGTTACAGACCATTGACTATTGGAAGCCAGATAAACAATGGTATATAGAAGAGGAAAAGTCTAGGAAGAGAAGCAGCATTTTCTCAAGTCAGGGTGGGAGGGAAAGTAATGGTTGAATGTTTCAAATGCAATATTTTAGTTTAGAAACATCTTAGTTTCTATTGATTAGTTATGGACCCTTGATTTTATCAACTTAGCACAAATACAAAATAATAATGATAATGAAAGTGTATTTATTGCCATTCATATCTGGCCTTTTTAGGTAAAGGAGGAGTCTTGTCCATTGAGAAAAGAATAAAAGTAATATTTTAGTTTCAATAAAACCAAACACCCAAGCCCTAAGGAAGGGTACACACCATACATTCTAGCTTGTGTATTCTCACATAATATTTTAGAAAGTATTTCCATTAAAGGCCTCATTTGTCAAGAACTTGTGAATTTCTGGAAGAAAAACATTCTTCTTGCCAAAGTGCATTCTGGTCCATGCTCTCTGCACTTTTGTCATTTGGGGTGGGAAAGAAACCAGATTAAATTTATTTGATCATGCTAAAGTTATCTAGGAACACAGTGTGCAGGAGGTTGGTTGGATTTACATTGTATTTTTTTCTCCTCATAACTATAATTTTTTCATGGCTGAATGATTAGATTGTTGAGAAAATGTCAGGTTGTTGAGAGAATATTAGTATAAGAGAGAGAAGACTAAGTACTTCTTTTACCACAGAATATCTGTATGACCCCCAATGTAAGTTACTCTTTTTCCATTTGTAAAGTGAGAGTGTACCAGAGTTCTGCCAAACAGAATGATGAGAATCAAGATAATGGAAGCAGGACAACTTTTGTCAAAAAATGTATAAATTCATTCAGTTTATTCAATAAGCATTTCTTAGCAAGTCTCAACTTTTCAGAGTACTCAATTCTGTCATCTATAAAGTAGGAATAATAGTTACTTTGTATACATCATAGCATAGTGTATATCTGAGGAAAATAACTCATAAATTTTAAAATATCACATAAATATGTGATAACTTATTAGTATTTATAAAATGACTAGATGGTTACTGAAGTTCCTTTTAGGTTTCAGATTCTGAGAATTCATTTTCACATTCCTACTTGAAGCAGTATATTGTGTTAGGCACCAGGGGAAATACACATATAATAAATAAAGCATGCCCTTAATCACAGGAAATTAAATCTTGTAAGGATTGTTAGATATGTGCAGAGATAAAATATAAAAGTATAATTTTATAATAAAGGATGGACAGAAGCTTTTTAAATAGCACCTACTATGTGCCAGGCATTGTGCTAAGTACTAAATACATTAAAAAAATTTGATCTTAAAAAAATATTATCTTGTGATTCTCAATTTTAAGTTGTGGAACATTGAGCTATTTTTTAATATCTTAGGTACTAATGTTTCAAAATCATTATTCCATAAGGATATCTCAAAGAGTAAAAATATGAAAATGCGGAGTGTTGTTTTCAAATAGTAAAAAAATGTAACAATATGTCTACATATCTTTTAAAAGTATGACATGGCAGCTTCATTATACATGTGAGCCACTGACAGTTTTCAAAATGTCCTCTGCAGCATAGCACAGTGTAGTAGCTGGTACAAGAGTTATTATTTTTTTCCCTTTACTCTTCAAAACAAACTAACAAGGTTCTTAGCCATTAAGATATTGTTCAAAGGCAAAGTTTCCAAACCTTGGTGTCATCCTCAATCTTGCCTTCCAAAATAAACCAATTGTTAATTTTCGTCAACTTTATCTTGCATTTGTCATCAGCTCTTTATTCGTAC
The DNA here is from genome assembly GCA_023553655.1 of Myrmecobius fasciatus. Classification (NCBI taxonomy): domain Eukaryota; kingdom Metazoa; phylum Chordata; class Mammalia; order Dasyuromorphia; family Myrmecobiidae; genus Myrmecobius; species Myrmecobius fasciatus. Next base: position 81,716 of record JAJPUD010006979.1, read on the forward strand.
AGCCATCACTTTTGCAAAGACCCTCATTAACTCTAACTGAAATAGTCTCCTAAAAAGTCTCCCTGTCTCTCTTTTCTCTCAACTGAAGTCCATCCTCCAAATTGGTTTTCATAAAGTTTAGGTCTGACTATGCCATTCCCCCACTTTTAATAAACTTTAGTGACTCTGTATTGACACTAGGATCAAATATAATTTCATCTTTTCCTCATTCTTTCAAATTCCTATTGTCTGTTTTATAATATAAACAAATATTAGCACAGTAATATAAGTAAGTATACATGTACCAACATGTACAAGCCAAAAAAAAAAAAAATTAGTTACAGTGTAAGTGATCAGAAAAGTTTGGAATCCACTTTATTGCTCTTGCTACCTTTGTTAGGACAAAAAAAAATCTGAAAAGTTTTTTTTTTGTTTTTTTTAATGAATAGATTGGACTAATTCATTTCTGAAGTTCCTTCCAGCTCTATCAATACACTTTATTGCTCTTGCTACCTTTGTTAAGACAAAAAAAAAATCTGAAAAGTTTTGTTTTTTTGTTTTGTTTTGTTTTTTAATGAATAGATTGGACTAATTCATTCTGAAGTTCCTTCCAGCTCTATCATTCCATGTTCTATCTTCTTTTTACTTCCTCACTGTGTTTCTTCATTGTTTTGATTCCAAGACAGTATGTTTTAGTGACTTGGGGAAAAGAGGTTATAACAGTAGGCTTAGAAATGTCAGGTCAGCAAGCTCAAAGCTTCCATTATTGACTTTTGGCTAGGCGTTTGAAGGTACAATATTTCGTTGTTTTTAAAGGTGAAACTGTATTCCTAAAATTGCTGTCCTTTAGGGAACAAGTCAAGATAAAATTGATTCTGTGTGCCATTGAAGTTTGAAATCAGAATTGCTGGTTTGGAAATAGTTATGTGCCTTCTGTTCCTGAATTTTCATGTTGAACAGAAAAGATGGAAATCAGCTGATTTTTTTTTTCAACTGTTGCATTGCATCAGTTTAACGGAAATTTTTTTCTGAATTGCATTTGAAAATATGAATGTAATTTCATTTGAGGAAATTTTATTAGGTTTCTTCTAGTCCACTTTTTAAAGAATACAGATTGGTCTGCATGAAACACAGTTCCCAGAACAGACCACTGTGCCCAACTGAATCTGTGTCTTCCTGAAGTTCCATTTGCTTCTACAGTATCTTGATAAAACCTTACTTTTATTGTTGCATAATTTGCAAAGTCAGTTCTGCAGTGAAGGTGATATCAGATCCTCTTAGAATAGCTTACTTTATTATTATTACTTTTTTAGGAAAATCTTTTTTATTTTATTATTATTATTTTTAATTTTTTTGCCTTTTTGCTGAGGCATTTGGGGTTAAGTGACTTGCCCAGGGTCACACAGCTAGGAAGTGTTAAGAAATCTTTTTTATTTTTAAGACTGATTTGTGTGCATGTATTTTGATGTCATATATGAGCTGATATTGAGAAGTTTGAATTTGAAAATTTTCAGAGTAATATTTTCTTTAAGAAGAGAAACTTGGGGGGGGCAGCTAGGTGGCGCAATGGATAGAGCACCAGCCCTGAAGTCAGGAGGACCCGAGTTCAAATCTGGTCTCAGACATGTAACAGCTGTGTGACCCTGCGCAAGTCACTTAACCCCAATTGCCTCAGCAAAAAAAAAAAAAAAAAGAAGAGAAACTTGGTATTTCATAAGCTTTAACTTTAGCAGAAAAAAAAGACAAAGGGAATTATGAATTTTTTAAAAGAATATAGATAGTTGACCAGAATAAGACATATTCTTTCAGAAATAAAGCTAGGGTAATAAGAATATCAGTGATTGATTAAAGTACAAACTTTATTAACTTAAGATGAACAAGTATTAAGTGCTAATATGTTCTGGGCACTTTGGTAGAGTATAGGAAAGGAGATAATTCATAAAGAGGGCATGTGCCTTCATAGAGTTTATAGTCTAATAGCAGAACTAACACATGATTGTTTCTTGCAGGTGATCTGTATAGAAAAGAAAATATTTAGGCAATTTTATAATAATTGTTGATGTTAATGTATATGCCATTAAGGTTTGCATTGTGCTTTTCTAATGGTATATCATTTGATCCTAATAACTGCATTGTAAAGGTGTGGAGCCCACTAAATTCATTCTGGGCTCGCAGAAATAAATATAAAATGATTTAGTCAAAATATTACAATTCACATATATTAGAGGGATTCTATCCCTTTTTTCTTTTTCCAAGTACACAGCTCTTTCCAGCATCCCATGCTGATTATCCATGTTACCTTTTCCTGTTACCAGCATCCCAGTGGTCTCTGGCCTCTAGCCCAGGTAACTTCAGTTAAAGAAATTAATTTATGTCTCCTCTTGTCATATCAGTTATATTGGAAATTGAGTGATGACAAGGTCACAAGATGGTTTTGCACTAGAGGCAATGACAACTCAAGGAAAAACAACTTTTTTCTCTTGTCATTTTTTTCTTTTTGACTTCCAAAAAGAATTGAATCTATGCAAAGTGCTATAATATTTCCTCTTCCTAGCACCCCCTTGATGCTGGCAGTCAGTTGTCAGTAGGAAAGAAACACAGCTCCAGATGATTTAATCCTCTATTCAGTGGAGATAATGATTCTTACCCTTGTTTCTTATCTCCCTCAAGGGAATAATCTGTGGAAAAGTTGTCTGGTCCCATAGGAGAATACTAATTGTTCACAAATGTTTTAGAAGTTTTAAAAAACAAACAAACAAACAAAGCCTTAAGAGATTATATATACTGCACTTTATTTTTTAAGATAATTTTTGTTTTTACATCACCTTCATTTTCTAGTACATTTCAATAATTTTTTAAATATCTATGATTAAACACCATTAGGTACTGGGCTAAGTACTGGGGGTGCAATTATAAAAAGATAGTCTGTAATTTAAAGGGGAAGACAACAATGAGCAAGGAGAAAATCAGGATACCATACAGGTATCTGGTTGTGATATAATAATATGTGCTTTAAACCATTTTTTGGTTTCAAAGATTATTGATGTTAATGTATAGGACACTAAGGTTTGCAGTATGCTTTTCTAATGGTACATCATTTGATCCTTACAGTACCACTGTAAGATGTAAAATTCATTACCTTCATTCTGGGCTCACAGAAATATAAAATGACTTAGTCAAAACAGCACAATTTACATGTATTAGAGGGATTCAAGATCAAAACAAAGACCAAAAAAGATATTTAGTATAACAGCTAACAGAAATATGTTCGTTAGTTTTTACAAAATCCTAAATTCATAATCCTCCAGTTCTGCAAAGTAGGGAGGATTTCTATTTAGTTATTGACTTTGGGGATAGATTTGATTTTCATAATTACACAACATTCAATTTTGGTTTGTTCTTTCCATTTGCATCGTTGTAGTCATTGTGTATATTGCTTCTGGTTTTGCTATCATTACTCTTGTCAGTTTATGTTTCCATTCTTCCCTAATTTCTTCATATCTTTATATCTTGTACTAATTCCATTATATTCTCCTAAGATAATTTTTTTAACCATTCTTTATATCCAGTTCTTTGCTACCACAGAAATTTCTATCCCCTCATTAGAGGTGGGTATTGGCATGTATAGAGGGTGAACCTATTGCTTTTGTGGGATTTGTTTTATATAGCCTAAGGCCAGCATAGGTGACCATTGGCTGGGTAGAAACAGTGTCAATGAAATGAAATAATGCCACAGCTGGCATAATTTAAAAAAAAAAAACAGACATACATAAATACTGGTATACATAAATATATGCACAAGTGTGCATATTTGTTATATAAGACTATTTTATAAAGGATATTTCATGTCTAAGTTTGAAATATCTAGTCATTTCAGTTGCATTCTTTTAGCATTATTCCACATTATTTCTCATAATACTTAGACCAGAGCACCCACCAAGAACATATCACTGCCATTCTCTTGAGAACTGTTCACATCTTATGACAACTTATCTGTTGCAGACTTTTCATTTTATGGAGACAGAAATTGAGTCCCAAGCAGGTAAAGTAGCTTTTCCCAGTCTACAGAGCTAATTAGATATGGAGCTGATATGGGAACTGAAATTGTCTATTACATCAGAGTTTTTTCTATATCAGTTAATACGGTCAATAAACATTTATTAAACTTCTACTATGTGCTGGGTATTCTGTTAAGACTAGATAGAGATACACGATAAGCTAGATGGTAGAGTGGATAGAGCATTAGCCCTGGAGTCAGTAGGATCTGAATTCAAATCCAATCTCAGACACTTAATACTTCCTACCTGTGTGACCCTGGGCAAGTCACTTAACTCCAATTGCCTCAAGCCCCTCCCCCCCCAAAAAAAAAAGAAAAAGGAAAAAAAAAAGATTAAAGATGCAAATTAAAGAAAAGAAAGACAAGCCCTGTCTTCAAGTACCTTAAAATCTTTTTTTTTCCTCTCAAAAACATTTTATTAATATCTCTCTTACTATTCCCCCCACTCTTCCTCACCCCTCTTCCTTTCTAACAAAATATATTAACACATTGAAGGAGTTTACAATCTAATTTGTGAAGACAACACTCAAATGAAAATAGAAAAGATCTGGTGGGGTGGGGGTGAGAAGGAGAGGAAAGGGGAAGTAGTACCCAAATTAGTGGGCATGGTGGAGAAGTCACTCAGAAGTCACAAAGTAGACTTGGTAGATTTGATTGGAGTTCAAGGTACCATCTGCAAGAAGGAAGTGCCTCACTATATCAAAGCAAAAAGGAAATCTATCCAAGAATGAATCCCAGTTTCCTATGATATTTATTATGTTTTTAACCTTTATTTTCTTTTTTATTTTGGTTACACCAAATGAAATTAATGTTTTCACATATAATATAAAACTGAAGAGGATCGATATACACAAAATTGCAAATCCCTTTATGTAGATATTTCTTTTCTTTTTTTTTTGTTTATGATAAACTCAAATGAAAATTTCAAATTTCCATTGATTGTCTATGATTGTTTCTGTACTTTTCTTCTCATGTCAGTATAAGTGAGTAGCCTCCTTTTCCTTTCCATCTACCCCACATTGGAATGAAAAGAAAACCTTTGTAATATACCAAAAGCATTGTAATAAATAGGCAAAGCCTGATTTAAAAAAAACAAAAACAAAAAACCAAATAAAAGTAGATAAATTAATAAATGAAATAAATGAATGCATTTACAAAGCAAGAAAAAGAAATCCCCCATTGGCCATGCACAATTTTTTAAAAATTTATTTTATTCTGTATTTTGAATGCCATTGCTCTTTTTTAAATGGGGAAGTAGATAGCAAACTTCATCATTAATGTTCCAGAATTATGGTTGGTTATTACAGTGATTAGAATTCTGGTATGAATTACTCTGCTCACTTCAATCTATATCAAAGCGAGCCTTGCCAGACTTTTCTGAAATCATCTATTTTTTATAATGTAACACAATAATAGTCCTTTATTTTCTTATGTCATAATTTGTTAAATCCATTCCCCGTTTGATTGACATTCCCTTTGTTTTTAATTATTTGCCATAATAAAAAAGTGCTTCTATAAATAATTTTTGTGTTATATGTCTTTTTCTTCAACTTTTTGGGAACTTGTAGTGATATAAAGAGGCCAAAGGGTATAAATAATTTAGTGATGGGGGGGGGGTGCGGAAAGCATAGTTCTATATTGCTTTCCAGCATGGATTGAGCAATTCATAGCTCCAAAAATACTGCAGTCCTCTATTGTTTCCATCTCTGGAAATCTTCTATCAATAATTTGCAGTTTTGAAATGCATCTTTTTTGTTAATAGAGATCTGTAGGTAAACCCAGACATTCTCCCATGTAAGTTCATAACTTTTCTTTAATGGTTTCCTCTATTGTCTTTGCCTAGCTATGTAAGAATGAATGATCTGATTTAATACACAAATACACATATACAAACACATACAAGCATGTTTTATGTATATGTGATTGCTAAATGATCCTCAGTTGATCTCAGTCTCTCTATGCTGTATAGCATTCCTAGGCTTATAAATTATAGAGAAGGCACAGATTTGTATTATTAGAGAGAGTTCCTTCATTTGGGAGTTCTCTATATCCATGAAATCTTATGTCCTATCTCTATCCTTATCCCAGCCATGCTAATGAGATCTTTGGTCTAGAAGCTAACCAAGACATCATCCTGGTCCACCTATATTCTGCTTCTTACTTTTTTTCTTATTTATGTTTTGGTTACTCTGTTTTTAGTACATTAAGTATCTTGATACTAAAGTATCATCTCTTTTCTTTTAAATTGACCTGCCCCTTGGCATTTTGCCGTAATGTTATAAAGTTTAAATAATGTTTTCATGATGTTTTAAAGTGTTTTTCAGTGCACAGAACATTCAAATATTGATTCAGATTCTTTGCTCTGGTCTATTCCCCAAACTGGGAGCTGCTTTCCCCTCTCAGTTTAAAAGTGTTCCAATGTAAACCTCTCCTGCGAGTTTGAGACCTGACCACCCACAAGAGAATTCAGAAGTTGTGCAGATGGGATTGTCTTAATTTGCTCTTTTGCAGAAATGATATGGAAATCCACAAGAGATTCCCAGAAAACTGGGAAATGAATGGAGTGATCCTGGCTCCTATACTCCCTACCCTGCCTTTCAGTCTGTGTTATCTCTGATAAGTGATTTTTCAAAATTTTATTTTTGTCACAGAAAACTGTCTTTGGGGTTTACAGACCAAAGTCAGCAGTTGAGAGGGGACAAAAAGAGGGATTTGCAAAAAACAGTTAAAAAAAAAAAAGAAGTAGAAGAGACAGGAAGATGTAATAAGATAAATATTAAATCAGGAGTTTGGAGACAGGTCATGATTCAAATCATAGCAGATCTCATTTCTTACTTAGGGAACATCACCTCACCAGACCTCAGTTTCTTAAGTTGGACAAAATAATCTATAAAGTTTCTCTTAACATTGACCTTGTGGTATTAGCCTCCTACTTGCAAAGAGCAAATATATTTAATAAATATCCTTGGTTTATAATGGCAAAAATTTGCAGATACCCTTTCTGTGTCTCAATTGAGACAATTATATGGAGAAGTAGACAGAAGGCAAGAAGATCTGAGTTCCATCTTACCTGAGATACTAATTCTATGATCCCAGATAAGTCACGCAACTTCTGTTTGTTTCAGTTTCTTCAGCTCTAAAATGGGCATTTTAACAGCTCTCAGGGTTTTTATTAGGATCAAATGAGGCATTTGTAAAACTTTTAGCACAATTCCTAACACATAATAGGCATGACAGTAGTTCTTCCTTTTCTTTCAGTGGTAGAATTGCTTATGATATTTGACTGAAGAATGTTGACTCACATACTTCAATTGTGACCAAATCTACATTCTTTTAAAAATTACTAATGATTTGCTATTAATTTAATTTTGAATACTAAGGTAACAGAATTTGCTTGGTTCACATTTAATTTATATTTAAGTGAATTAGTTTCAGTATATGAAAAACATAGTCACTTGTAAATCTCCATCAGGATTGTTTATCCTTTTCTCCTCAATCCTTCTTCCTTTTTTGTGGTTGACACTTATGAGTTGGTATAGGTATTTATTGATTCTACAGCATTCTTGAGAGGTTTTCAGGATCTTTTCAGATATTCTCAATTCTTACGTGTTGGTGTTCGTTTATTTTTGTTTTCATTTTCCTCCTAGAATCTCTGAAGCTGATTTCTGGTGATTCTTAACCATAGAGCTTAACCTCAGGTTTACAAACTACAGTCCTATGACTTTGAACCGAGATTGCTAGGGACAAAGGTGACTTAGAGAATTTGAACAAACTTAATAGATTGTGAACTCACTTGATTGTGAACACTTTGAGGGCAAGGACTGTTTTTTGTCTCTTCTTGTATCCTTAGTATTTAGCTCAGTGCTTGGCACAGAGCAATTATTTAGTAAGTATTTGTTGACTTACAGACCCACTCCTAAGGGCCAAGTCTTAACAAAGAGATCTTTTCCAAAGAAAATTCAGAGCTTTCTGCAAGGGCTTTAACAAAACCTATTAGATTTGAAGCCCCATGAAGGCTGGGATAACACCCTATCTAAACATCGTTTCTTCTCTAGCATTTATCATAGTGTTCTGTACTCTATAGACATTTAATAATTATTTCTTGTAAGGAAAATTAAAGAAGTATTAAGATCTTGAAGCCAAGGTTAGACATGGAGGAATCTTCAAGAAGAAGTAATAAGTTGTGCTGAATAAGATGAATTTGCACATGTGGAATCCTGTAATACGGTCTTGCCAGCTCCTGCCTCTTTCCCTACATTGTGACCTGAGCCAGGCAATGTGCTCCTTCCCCAAAAACCTTTGTCTTAGAGTTCAATATGAGTCATTATGGGAACAGAAAAGGAGACTCCTTACCATAATGGTCTTTCTTTGTTCATTCTTCTAGCTAAATATTATAATGGTATGGCATATGATCAGTTAGACAGATAGGTGGCACAATGGATAGAGAACTGTCCCTAAAGTCAAAGGACATGAGTTCAAATTCAGTTTCAGACACTTCCTACATGTGTAACCTTGGGTAACCCACTTAAGCCTGTTTGCCTCAGTTTCTTATCTGAAAAACGAATTATAGAAAGAAATGGCAAACTAGTCTAGTAACCAGAGAACCCCAAATGAGGACATGAAGTATCTGATGTGACTAAAAAATTGACTGAGCAACACAATCAGTTGATGTGAAATCCTTAAATAGAACCATACTTTCCTGCAGAGCATCTAACTGATGAGCCTACTGGTAAGAGCACTTTGTCCACATTTTATATTTGAAAAATATGGATTACATACATGAACTGAATCTTTCTTTTTTATTCTCTTCTCTTAGTCACCCCTGCAACTACTATGCATTTCTGTCTTTGTCCAGGTTTAATTATTTCTCTTGAACTTTTATTGTTTATAGGACAGCTCCTGCCAGCTCTGGAGATTCTGTTTGCATTTTTAAAAAGGAGTGCCCAGAGCACAGGGGAAGGAAGGAAGTTTATCTAGAAGGCAAGAAACTATCAATGAAGAGAGAGAAAATGGGTCTTATTGGTCCTGTTTGTACCATTTTCTACTTTTCCTCTCACCTCTTCTTAGAATAATTGGTTTAGGCTTATAAAAGAATTTCAATCAAACAGACCCTGAAAGTTGTTTAAATAGAAGTGAAAGTATTCTAAGCAAGATCATGACTGGTTAGAGGACAAGATATGCTAATCCAATTGGAAAGCCTGGAACAGGTATTTTAAGGATCGGGTTGTTAATGATACTGAGTTTTTGGTTTTTTAAACTTATTTGATTTTGGCTGCCAGTGGAACAGAGATATGCAGTGGATTTAAACTTCTTAAGGGCAGATACTCAGTTTTTATTTCCCAGATCCCAGCACAGTCCTTGGCACATTATAGTGCTTAATAAATGCTTGTGGATTGATGAATTATCTTAATAATAAGAATATATTCAAAATATGGGCAACTAGGTGACACAGTAGGTAGAGCAGTAGGCCTAGAGTCATGAAGAATCATCTTCCCATCAGTTGGGGAATAAGCTGTGGAATATGAAGGTAATGGAATATTATCGTTCTATAAAAAAATGATGAACAAGCTAATTTTAAAATGCCTAGAAAGATTTATACAAATTGATACTGAACTAAACAAGCAGAACCAGGAATACATTGTACACAATAACAGCAAAAATGTGCAATGATCAACTATGAAACACTTGTTTTTTCTTAGTGATCCAAAGCAGTCTCAATAGGCTTTGGACAGAAAGTGCTATCTGTGTCCAGAAAAAGAACTATGGAGATTGAATGTAAATCAGTACATGCTATGTTCACTTGTTTTTTTATTTTTATTTCTCTCCCATGGTTTTTCCTTTTTGTTCTGATTTTTTTTCTCCCAATATAATTAATAAAACAATGTGTATTAAAATAAAGAAAAAAATGACAAAAAAAGAGATTATTAGTCTTGTTTGATTTTGAGTAGATAAGATGGTTAAATTCAAGTAAAATGATTTGTTAAAAATAAATGACTCATTTTTCTGAGTTCACATGTGGCTTTGGACATTTATTAGTTGGTAGATATGGGACCCTGCTGAGAGGGAGTACAGAGGCCACCTTGACCTGTGGTGCACAATAAGTTTTCTGCAGAAACGCCCTTGTTGACCAAGGAGCACTGATGCATGCCATGGGAATGGGTTGAATATGAGAGTCACTTAGTTGCTCATGAGCAGGGATACCTTGACAAGGCCTTTCCCCTGTGAGTTACTGCTGATTTGGCTGGGTCAACTTTCCTCCCATTGGCAGATACCATGCATATACAAAGCCCAGGAGCTTCTTCTCTGAATAGTGATTGGGGATTGCCTACTGTTCACATGCTGATCATGCTTGCAAAAATGTATATCAACAAGGCTGTGGGGCATGATAAACTGGAGCTCTTTTCACACCTTATGAGTCTCCCACCTCCTTCATCTTGCCTCTGAGATCAAAGGGCTCTAGGTGAGCTCTTAAAGCCAAAACAACTGGTGTCCAAATCACTTAACCCTGTTTATCTCTGAGTCTTCAAATGTAAAATGAGCTGGAGAAGAAAATGACAAACTATTAAAAGCATCTTTGCCAAGAAAAGCCCAAAGAAGGTCAGAAGTCATATACAACTGAAAGGAATGAACAAAACTATTCCAACAATAGAATTTATCATGGGATTAGGGATAGTGATCAGACACCTTTACTCAATTTTTACCTTTTGCTTTTTAAGAAAGGACTCATTTTTATTCATTAAATTAGATGACTTAGTAAATCTTTCTTCCTCATACCCCATCCCCTCAATTTTTATTGATGAAAGACCTGAAGTCCACAGGAATGAAGTGATTTTTCCCAGGATCAGAGAGTAATAAATTCTTAAACTTGGATTAGAACCCATACCTTTTTTTTTTTATTAAAGCTTTTTATTTGTATAACATATGTATGGGTAGTTCCTCAGCATTGATCTTTACAAAGCTTTCTGTTACAAATTTACCCCCAGTCCCCTCCCCTCCCCTAGATGGCTGGAAGTCCACTACATGTTAATAATGTTAAAATACTTGACAAGTTGTTGTGCAAGAAAAATCCTATCTACAAGAAAAAAAAAGAAAATTAGAGAAAGGAAACACAATGCAAGCAAACCTCAATAGAGAGCATGAAAATGTTATGTTGTGGTCCACATTTCATATCCCTCTCTCTGGGTGTAAATGGCTTTCTTCACTGAACAATTGGAACTGGTTTGAAACATTTCATTGTTGAAGAGAGCCATATTCTTCAGAGTTGATCATCATGTAATATTGTTGTTGCTGTGTATAATGATCTGGTTCTGCTCGTTTCACTCAGCATCAGTTCATGCAAGTCTCTCCAGGCCTCTCTGAAATCATCCTGCTGGTCGTTTCTTACAGAGCAATACTATTTCCTAACATTCATATATCATAATTTATTCAGCCACTCTCCAATTGATGGGCATCCATTCAGTTTCCAGTTTCTAGCCACTACAAAAAGGGCTGCCACAAACATTCTTGCACATGTGGGTCCCTTTCCTTCCTTTATGATTTCTTTGGGATATAAGCCCAATAGAATCACTGCTGGCTCAAAGGGTATGCACAGTTTGATAACTTTTTGAGCATAGTTCCAGATTGCTCTCCAGAAGGGTTGGATCTGTTCACAGCTCCACCAACAATGTATGTGACCCAGCTTTCCCACATGCCCTCCAGCATTCATCATTATCTTTTCCTGTCATTTTAGCCAATCTGACCGGTGTGTAGTGAGAACCCATACCTTCTGACTCTTAATCCAGAACCTGTTGAATCTAAATAACCTTACTTTGGAATTGTTCTGTTTAAACATCTGAATTTTGTCTGAATTTTCTGATCTTCTAATTTGTTATCTTTCACTGCCCTGTTTCTTTGTAGAGGATATATCATGCCTAAGACATGCATATGTCATTAAGTAAGAGGGTCGATAATCTCCAGGAGAGGGAGTTGGGCTTGATTGGGTAAAATGCTTTGAGAATCATCAGCATAAATGAAATTAAAATTAATCAACCACATTTCAATCTTTAAATTATCCAGTTCAAACCCTAGTTAACTGTGTATGTGTGTGTGTCTGTATTCCTGTTATGGGTTAATGGGACTGATTGGATGAAGAATTTCTCAGTATTGAGATTAGGCCTGGGTCACAAGAACCCAGGCCTCGAACCCTGGGTTGCAGGAGGTGACAGAAAGTTATAGGAAATGAAGTGACCTGTGGGAAGCAGACAACATTGGTGACCTTGGTCAAGGATGGTTATATTCTTTTAGTCTATCCAGTGAAAAGGCTTGGGTCTTTTCCTGTTTAACTGGGTGTTCTACTTCCAGCTGGTCAGGTTCAGGAGCACATGGTGGGAGTTAGGATGGCTCCCAGGTGTGTCTGTAATCTCCTTGCAGGGATTAAATAAATGCTTTCTCTTTGTACTTGATAATGTCTCTGATTAGTTAATTTGGGAAAGGGGGTCTAGCACTCCTCCCACACATGGGTAAGTATATGTATAAGATAAGTACATCTCATTTCTTTTTGTTCTTGATTCATCATAGCTCTCATCTTTTTTAATGTTCTGAAGAAGCATTACCTGTTGAAACTGTTAAATTCCAGTAAGGGTCATTGTATGCCCAATTAAATGTCTAATTACCAATTATAGGCCTTCAATTTAGGTTCATCTTATATTAAATGTATACCCTGTAGCTGAATTGTTAATGGGTAACCCATCTCAAAGGAAGAAAGGAGTTTAGATTTTTTGGTTTTCTAATATCCCTCCCACCATTTAAAAAGGAATTCCTATGCTCTTTCTTTTGTCATGCCATCATTGATTCATTCTAGAAAAAGCCCATTTGCTAATAGTGCTTTGAGTCAGAGACAGTATATAGCAAAGGTGGGTGGGTAGTATGCCAAATAATGAGAGCAAAGAGAGAGGGAGGGCAAAAGAAAGCCTTGGCAGCTGCGGTGGGGCAATCAGGGATGTTTCCTCCTTGAGAAAATAATAAAACTCTTCTGCAGAGGCCAGGAAGTGAGGCCAGGAAATGAAGAGTTATGCTTTTAGATATAAATATGCATTTAACAAGATTACTTCCTAAATATTGAATTTGAATGTACACCCAAGATTTTTGGCTAGGAAATGGGCAGCCTTACAATTCATCCTAGGTCATGACACTCTACAAAAAATCAGCCACAGGAGATTCAATGAGCAGTATATTATTCCTGTATTTATACACTCTTCTTCTAGGTGGCACAGTGAATAGAATGCTAGGTGTCCAGTCAGGAAGACCTATAAGTTCAGATCTAGCCTCAGACACTTACTTGTTCTGTGACCCATTGCAAGTTGTTTAACTTGTCTGCCTTAGTTTCCTCAAGTGCAAAAGGATTATAATAGTAGTACTAACTTTCCAGAGTTGTTTTGAAGGTCAGATGAGTTATTTGTAAAAGCACTTAGCATAATGCCTGGCACATAGGAGGAACTTCATAAATTGTCTTTCTGGTCACCCCCTTTGGAAACCTGGTTCCCTTTTCCCTTCCTAAGGCCTCACTATACTGGTGCTGAACTTAGTGTTGATACCCTATCCAAATAATGGATCTAGTTCAGACCTCTAGATTCATCAGTTTATGGAGTAGCAGACATTACTGACTGGCACTCTCACACCCAGCTCCCTTTAGCATTATAATTATACCCAGTTTTAAAACCTCAAAGGCATCATTAACTCTGCTTTTTTGCATACACCTCTAATTACTTGCAAAAGTTTTGTCTTTTCTTCCTTCCAAGATTGCTTTTCTATTTATCCCTTCCTTTCCTTTAACAATGGCAGCACCCTAATCCAGATTTCCTTGACTACCAACCTGGATGGCAGCCTCTATGATAGGCTCCCTAATGCGACATTTCCCTTCCATTAATCCTCAACCCTGCTACCCAATTAACCTTTTGAAAGTATGATTTGAATTATACCACTTTTTCCTCAAATACTTTCAATGGATACTTCTCTGCCAAATAAAGAACAGTCTCCTTGGGACCTTTAATTTAATGGTCTTTCTTGACGTTAGTTCCATTTCTACCTACTTGAATCCTACTTTTCAAGCATCTTAGAGAGTTTAGAGTTAAGGTTGTCAAATGAAATTTCTTTATTGAAAAAAACATCCAAGGTCATATAGTACATAGCAGAGTTAAGATTCAAACCCAGATCCTTTGCCTTGGAAACCATGGATTTCTTTCACTATATTGCTTTCTTTCCATTGGATCATAGAATTAGAATAAGAATGTATCTCAGAGGTCATATAATCTAACCTCTCCTTAATATAGTAAAGGAGCAAATAAGAGAATTTATATAAATCACCAAATGTTATATAGATAACAAAGATTTTCATAAAATATTTCTTAATTCTCCCCTTCCTCTTTCCCTTGCCTACCAATCCTTCTCCACATATACCTGAAAGTGCTATTTATTCTGAATTCCCATAGTACTTTGTACTTATAGTACTTATATAAATTTTCCTTATATCATGAAGTTTTTCTGCATACCTTCCCTCTCCTTCTGGATAATAAGCACCTTGAAGTCATGGCAGGCCTTGGCTTAGAATCATAAAATTACAGTTGTATAGTGGAAGATACCTTAGAAATAATCTGCTCCAAACTCCTAATTTCACATATATAGAAACCAAGGCCAGAGATGGGGAAATAAATGGTACAACTCTGGTTCTACCATGTCAGATTTATGCTTCTCTGTATTCCCTCATAGGACCTCACAAGTTATAGACTTTTATATTGAATGTTGTTTACATTTCTCACAAAGAAAAAAAATAGAATAGTAGTAACATTTTATGATTAAAGTGTTAGTGGTTTAAATTTCTTTTAACCTAGATAGAAAATTTTTTTTTCTTTATTAAAGCTTTTTATTTGCAAAACATATGTATGGGTAATTCTTCAACATTGACCCTTACAAAACTTTCCATTACAAATTTTTCCCTCCTAGTCCCCACCCCTCTCCTAGATGGCAGGAAATGCACTACATGTTAATTATGTTAAAATACTTGACAAATCGAGTATATGTATACATATTTCTACACATCTTGCTGTGCAAGAAAAATTGTATCTACAAGAAAAAAAATCTGAAAAAGGAAACAATGCAAGCAAACATCAATAAAGAGCATGAAAATGTTATGTTGTGGTCCACATTTCATATCCCTCTCTCTGGGTGTGTATGGTTTTCTTCACTGAACAATTGGAGCTGGTTTGAAACATTTCATTGTTGAAGAGAGCCATGTCCAGATAGAAAATTTACATTGATTTCTCATATCCATTTATAACTCCTTCCAGGAAAATTTAGTAAAGTTATGATCCCAATATTTTGCTGCTGTCTAGTAAACAACTTCATTTCTCATATTTTGTTGCTTTCCTTTAACCTAAAATCCTCTAAATGATTCACCAGTTATTCGAAGCACAGAATGCTTTGTTTCTAAGATAGGATCAGTAGTGGCAAGAAGGCTAAGATTCCTTCAGGAAGAGAAGTGATAGGTGTTTTTTGTTGATTTTTTTTTTCTTTCAATAGTATTTTTTTTTCCCTATTACATGTATAGTTTTCAACATTTACTTTTATGTTTTAATTTCCATTTTTTTCTCTTCCTTCTCCCTTCTTCCCAAGATGACAAGCAATCTGATATAGATTATACAAGCAAAATCATATTAAATATATTTCCATATTAATCATGTTGTGAAAGAGGAAAAGGAAAAACTATGAGAAAGGAAAAAAAGTGAAAATAGTGTGCTTCTATCTGCTTTCAGACTCCATAGTTGTCTCTATGGAAATGCTAAGAAGAGTTGAGTCTATCAAAGTTGATAATTACACAATGTTGCTATCACTATGTACAGTGCTTTCCTGGTTATGTTCACTTCATTCAGCATCAGTTCAAATAGTCCATGTTTTTTTCTGAAATCTGCCTGCTCAACTTTTCTTATAGAATAATAATATTCCATCACATTTGTATACCACAATTTGTTCAGTCATTCCCAATTGATGGGCATCTCCTCAATTTCCAGTTCTTTTCCAATATACAAAAAGAACTACTATAAACATTTTAATACTTGTGAATCCTGTTCCCTTTTTTTATTATGTCTTTGGAATACAGATCTAGCAGAAGTACTGCTGGATCAAAGATTTTGCAGATGAATATTTAGGTTCCTCTAAATACTATTAACCAAAAACTTGAAATAAAGAGTTTGTTTGGGAGGAATGCCTTTATCATGATTCTGAGAAACATTAAGTCTTTGTAAATAGATTTAAAAAATATGAATTCTTATGTAGCATGTATATGGTATTTTGAATTTTACAAAGCTCTTGAGAAAAATTTGATCTCATTTTATTCTCAAAACTTTGGCAAATGGGTGCTATTATTATTGCCATATTACTGTTGAGGAAAGTGAATCAGCCAGCAGTACAAGGACTTGACCATAGTCACATAGCTAGTAAATGTCAGAAGCTACATTTGAATTCAGATCTTCAAATTTCAGGTCCAGCACTTTATCCAATACAAGTCTATCTAGTTGCTTCTAGAATTTATTAAGCATTTACTGTGTATCAAGCACCATGTCAAGTGCAGGGAAGCTGCTTTCTAGCATCACATATTCTAATGGGAAGACAAGTGTGAACATAGCTAGTTATAGGTTAGATATATACAGAGTACATAGAAAGCAGTCTCAAAAAGGAAGGCACTCACTAGCAGCTAGGGGCACTCTGAAAGTCTCCTTTAGAAGGTGAGTTTTGAGCTGAATCTTGAATGAAGCAAGGAAACTGAAAGACTGGGTTGAAGGAGCAGAGCCAGGCAAAGGAAATGGAAAATAGTGTTTTGTACAGGAAACAAATATGCTAATGTGGGTATATCTTTGAGGGTGTGAAAGGGAGTAGGGTATAAGAAAACTAGGAAGGTAGGAACCTTGCTTAATGAACTTGAAATACCAAAGAAGATTTATGTTTGATCCTGGAGGTAATAGAGAGCTTTTAGAATTTATTAAGGAGCCTGTTATAGTCAAACTTACTATGCTTTATGAGAAAAATAAGCACTTTGGCAGTTCAGTGGAAGATGTTATTTGTAGCTGAACACTTATCCTATTTCATCCCTCCCCTATACCCATTTTTCTTAGTATTCAAAAGTTTATAACATAACTTTAAGAGAAAGAGTGTATTGGCCTCCATTTAAAATATGGAACTCTGCTGAAGAATTCTGGTTCATTCCTGCAGAAGGACTTGATTGTAGTGCTTCCAGGGGGGGAAAAAAAGGAAAAATAAGTTTATGTCTAATACAAGAAAACACCTAACCTTATTCTAGTGAATTCCCTTACCTATCTTCTGTCCTTCAGGAAGGTCATAAATGATATCCAAGGGCATTAGCCAATGCTCCCTCATCCATCATCTAATGAACCACATCATAATAGTTACCTTTTGACCCAACTCTGTATGTTATTCTTTTCTTCTCCTTATTGGAATGTTTAATTTTAGAAGCAGAAATATGTTCCTTTCTCCATTTTTTCCTTACAAGCAGGTTTTAGGACCTTGTGTATTACCTTTTCCATTTATATTATATGGGCATGTTCTCATCATTTGTCATGTCTCTTTAGAATTTGGCTCTTTCTGACAACTGTCCTGACCACCTTTGACCCACTGAGCCTGCATGAAGCATTGAAACAATTATTATTTTATCAAACTATAGCACACAAACTCTTTACAAGCAGTGCTCTGTCATTTTTGCCCAAGGCACTAATTTAATAATTAATAAAACAATAATAAGGTCTATCTCAGACCAGTATTAGTATATTCCAAACTATTAGGATGTTAGTCAAGAAACATTTAATAACTATGGGCCACACACTAAGTGCTATGTGCTGCTATATAAAGAGAGACAAAAAATCATCGTTACTCTCCAGGATCTCACAAACTTGCTGCATTGACCTCTAACAGTGCTTAAAAATTTACTTTCTCTGTATATAGTTCTTCAATTCTCTCCTCTTCCTCCTTCTCTTCTTTCTCTCCCTCTTCCTCCTGCTCCTTTTCCTCTTCTTCTCCTCCTTATCTTTCTCTTCCCTCTCCTTTCCTGTCTTTTTTTTTCTCTTCCTTTCATTTTATGACTTAGATACTACATTCTTCCTCTCAATAGGCTTCCTTGTTCTCTATTCACATTTCTTTCCCCCCACAAGTATTATACTTACCACTCCCTACCTAGTATTATATTTATTTATATACTTATTAACTATCATATCCCCTTATCACTCCAGAAGAATGTAACATCCCAGAAGACCTTATCTATTTATACTAGGCATCTTTGTATTTTCAACTTATGATGGTGTCTTACACATAGAAGATCCTTAAATAAGGTTTATTGAATTGAATCAAATCTAGATTGGCTTGATTAAAGTTTACCTTAGAGGTATCAATGAAGAAAGAGCTTGGTTAGCAGATTATTAAGATAAACAAGGTTTTTCAAAGCAGATTTAACCTTCCCAAAAGTAGCTTAGGGGCACACTCATTTGTTAAAATGTGATAATTATAATTACTTTTTATCTGTTTCAGAAAGCTGAACTGGTGCTAGTCTAAATACCGAGTTGAGTGATACTGGTAATTAATGTAGTTCAGAGAAGGAAGAGATCATTCAGGAGTAAGGGAGGATAGAAAACATTTGAATTAGGGAGAAGGGAATTGACAGCATTTCAGGTAGGAACCAAAATAGGCAGGAAATTAAAAAAAAAAAGAAAAAAAACACCATATATTCAAAGGCATTAGAAACCTACATTGGTGCAGAAATGGGATTAAGTTGTAGAAGAACTTAAATAATAGTGATATTGATATCTTATATATCTATAGCTCTTAAGGTTTTGCTCACATTAACCCCAAAGCAATATAATCTAGTAAAAAAAGAACTATGTTTGGGGGTTAAGGATAAAATTTGAATTCCCTGTCTTTGAAGTCTTTGAACCCCTTTGTTGCTTACTGGAGTATGATGCTATTTTGTTTCTCTTGCTGTTTCCTCTGGTAAAATTCAGTTAAATTAAATGATCAGTAAAATCCAGTTAAAAATTCTATGAAATTTAGGTAATAACTGTAATATCATCTTCCTATTTTACAGATAAAATATATCCTAATATTAAGTCACTTGCCCAAATATCAGTCAGATGAGGACCTTAAATGACTCTGAATTAATCTTTCTAGAACTCAATTTCCTTATGGACAAAATTTGTGATTCTATGACATGAACCAATGCCTAGGTAAAGGATAGACCCTTAACATGATGAAGAGCTATTGTATACACTTGAAACAAAATGAAACATTTCTCTAAAGTGTTCTGTTTTTCACATTAATAATTAATTTAGACTGGTTTGGTTTTTTAGTCAATTAGTCATTGTCTGAATCTTTGTAACCCCATTTGAGGTTTTCTTGGCAAATATACTGGAGTAGTTTGACATTTCCTTCTTCAGCTTTATTCTACAGCTTATTTTACAGATGAGGAAATTGAGGCAAATAGGGTTAACTGACTGGCCCAAAATCACATAGCTAGTAAATATTTGAGGCCTGACTTGGTTCTTTTCTTTCTTTGTTTTTTTTCCACCTAAGATTATTTTATTTTATTTTCCCAATTACATGCAAAGGTAGTTTTTAATATTCATTTTCATAAGATTTTGAGTTCCACATTTTTCTCCTTCCCCCCTCCCTCCTCAAGACAGCAAGCAGTCTGATATATTATGCATGTACAATCAGCAAAACATTTCCACTTTAGTCATGTTATGAAAGAAAAATCAGAACAAAAGGGAAAAATCATGAAAAAGAAAAAAATTAAAAAGTTAAAAAATTTATTTTGATCTGTATTCAGGTTCCATAGTTCTTTCTCTGAACTTAGATAACATTTTTCATCAGGAATCTTTTAGAATTTTCTTGGGTCATTGTATTGTTAAGAATTAAGTCTATTATAGTTAACTGTCAGACATTGTTGCTATTACTATGTACAATGTTCTTCTGGCCCTGCTCACTTCATTTAACATCAATTCATGTAAGTCTTCCAGTTTTTTCTGAAATCTGTCTGCTCATCATTTCTTATAGCATCTTGATATTCCATTAAATCCATCTATCACAACATATTCAGGAATTCCCCAGTTGATGGCCATTTTGTACATGTACGTCCTTTTCTCTTTTTTATGTTCTCTTTGGGATACAGACCTAGTCTTGGTATAGCTATATCAAAAGTTATACACAGGTTTTTAGCCCTTTGGACACAGTTCCAAATTGCTGAGGCTGTTTTATTTTTTAATTAAAGTTTTTAATTTCTAAAACATGCATGGATAATTTTTCAACATTAACCCTTGCAAAAACTTGTATTCCAATTTTTCCCACCTTCCTCCTGCTCCCTTTCTCCCCTAGATAGCAAATAGTCTAATATATGTTAAACATGGTAAAAATTATGTTCAATCTAGTATATGCATATATGTTTATACAATTATCTTGCTGCACAAGAAAAATCAAATAAAAAAAGGAAAAAAATGAGAAAGAATGAAAATGCTTTGTTGTGATCCATACTCAGTTCCCACAGTCCTCTTTCTAGGTGTAGATGGCTCTTTTCATCACAAAATAATTGGACTGGTTTGGATCATTTCATTGTTGAGAAGAGCCACGGCCATCAGAATTGATAATTGTATAAATGTACGAGGATCTCCTGGTTTTGCTCATTGGACTTAGTATCAGTTCATTTAAGTCACTCCAGGCCTCTCTAAAATCATCCTGCTGTTCGGTTGTTACAGAACAATAATATTCCATAACATTCATATACCATAATTTATTCAGCCATTCTCCAACTGATGGGCATCCACTCAGTTTCCAGTTTCTTGCCACTACAAAAAGGACTGCCACAAATATTTTTGCACAGGTTGGTCTCTTTCCATCCTTTAAGATCCCTTTGGGATATGTCCAGTAAAAACACTGCTAGATCAAAAAATATGCACATTTTGATAACCCTTTGGACATAGTTCCAAATTGCTCTCCAGAATGGTTGAATCACTTCACAACTCCACCAACAATGTAATGTACTAATGTCCCAATTTTCCAACATTCTCTCCAATATTTATCATTAAAAAGATAGTTTTCAGATTAATTTTTCTAAGACTTTGTGTTCCAATTTTTTCTTCCTTCCTCTTAGCTCTCCCCTCACCAAGACAGCAAGAAATCTGATATAAATTAGTTCAATTCTTTTAAACATATTTCTAAATTTGTCATGTTGTGAAAGAAAAATCAGACCAAAAGGGGAAAAACCCATCAGAAATAAAAACAAATAAACAAGGTGAAAATACTACGCTTCACTCTACATTCAGTTTCCATAGTTCTTTCTCTGGATGTGGATGGAATTTTCCATGCCATGTCCACCACAGTTGATCATCCCATAATGTTGTTGTTACTGTGTACAGTGTTCTTTTGGTTCTGCTCATTTATTCAGCATCAGTTTGCTTAATTCTTTCCAGACTTTTGTAAAATCAGCCTGTTCATCATTTCTTATAGAAAAGTCACAATTCATTACATTCATATACCATAACTTATTCAGCCATTCTCCAACTGGTGAGCATCCACTCAATTTGCATCTCCTTCCCACTACAAAAAGTGTTGCTACAACATTTTTTGCATGCATGGGTCCTTTGTCCTCTTTTAAGGATATGCACAGTTTGGTAATCCTTTGGGCATAGTTCCAAATTGCTATCAGAAATGGTTGGATCAATTCACAACTCCACCAATAATATCTTAGTGTCCCAGTTTTTCCATATATTTTTCTACCACTTATCAATCTTAGCTGACAGATGTGAGATGGTACTTTAGAGTTGTGTTAATTTGCATCTCTCTAAATAACAGTGATTTAGAGCATTTTTTTCATATAACTAGAAATGGCTTTAATTTCTTCATCTGAAAATTGTCTGTTCATATACTTTAGAACATGAACCAATTGAGTAATGACTTGTATTCTTATAAATTTGAATCAGTTCTCTATATATTTTAGAAATGAGGCCTTTATCATGATCACTGGCTGTAAAAATTGTTTCTCTGCTTTCTGCTTTCTTTCTAATCTTGGCTGCATTGGTTTTGTTTGTGAAAAAAACTTTTTAATTTAATGCAATCTAATTATCCATTTTGCATTTCACGATGTTCTTGAGTTCTTCTTTGGCCATAAATTCTTCCCTTCTCCACAGATCTGACAAATAGACTATCCCTTGCTCTTCTAATCTGTTTATAGTATCACCCTTTTACCTAAATCATGAACCCATTTTGACTTTATCTTAGTATAGGGTGTTAGATGTAAGCCAATGTCTAGTTTCTGCCATACTGTTTTCCAGTTTTCCCAGCAAATTTTGTCAAATAATCAGTTCTTATCCCAGAAGCTGGAATCTTTGCTTTGTCTAACAATAGATTACTATAGTTATTGACTATTGAATTACAATCAATTTAGAGGTGTTTCTTTGCATGTGTTTAACTCAGTTATTCTGAGTAAATACCTATTTATATATAACCTGGGGAGTCAGTTCCTTTAACTTCTCCCCTCTTTGTTTCTCCAGGCATTTGCACTCTCGTTTCTCCTCCAATCTCTCCTTCTCACTTTCTAGCAGTCTCTGTTCTACAAAAACTCCCCTTTACCCCATGATATTTAAGCTTTTCTACCAGATCTCTCTTCCTTTTCACAATTAAATTTCTGTTAAAAGAAATATTCTCTCTTCCTCCTTACTTTTCAGTCCCTTGAAGTCTGGTTTCTAAAAGCCCATCTCTAAAAATAGTCATAATTATTAGCAGTAAAAAAATAACAAACATTTTCATGTATTGTTTATTATCTATCAGGTATTGTGTTAAGTGCTTTACTGTTATCTTATTTGATCTTTATTGAAACTCTGGGAAGTAAGTGCTATTATTATCCTCATTTTACAAATAAGGAAACTGAGGCAAACTGAAGTTAAGTGACTTTCCTGGCATCTCAGATCTTCCCATTCCCAGGTACTACCTAGGCAGTCTTCAAATCTTATCTAATTGCCATCTCTTCTCTCAGCCCTTATAGGTAAATACCTTCAGTCTCTATCATCCCCTCTCATTTCATTTCCTCCTTTGGCTTCATGTTATTGCTATTTCTCTGTTTCTCTCCTGGTTTGATCACCCATCTCTTATTCCATTAAAGTAAGTTTGTTCAAAGTCTAAAACCCTGCTAGAAAGTTGACCCTAGGGAACCCTAGGGAAAAGATTTTGAAGAGTTTACTATAAGAGACTTTAAACTGTACATAGAGAAGATTATTGTTATTATTACCTTATTGAAGGAAAAGGAAAAAGAAAGGTAATAAGCATTTATATCATGCCTAATATATGCTAGGAACTGTACTAAGTACTTTTACAAATATTATCTCTTCTAAGTACTGACCTAATTGAATGAGTAGCCTGCCTTTGGTTGGCTGGTGCTATCTGTTACTTTTATGGGCCTATAACATTGTCTATCATGTGTGAAAAAACAGGCAGACTTCATCATTAAACAGTTTTTACTTTGTTCCAGGAGTTTCACAAATACTTATCCAGCACCCTCAGGGTGCTTAACACTATGCCAGATTGTTGGCTCAGCACCTGCAGACTAAGCCAGGCAAGTCTAGAGAGGTAATCTTGATTTCTGACCTTTTGCTTCTTCCATGATATAAGTATTCAGCTGGTCCCTGCATTGTAGAACTTCCTCCAACCTTTGTTCCCTGAAGCAAGGGCCAAATATTCTCCTTTGGAGATTTCCTGGAATAAGTCTTAACCCAGAATGACCTTTAGCACATATTGGTCATTATTCTGAAGGTGACCAATTTTCTGATCCACCACAAATTTATTGCATATAATAATGCATAAATGACAAAGGTTCTAATTTTTTAGTATTGTAATTCCCAATTATCTTCCTCCTTCCTCATCTTTCATTCAAAACAATTATTGTGGAATGATTGTTTCAGATACTATGCTAAGAATTATAAGCAATTTGTGTCATTATTTTTATTAATAATAACTTGCAGATACCTAATGCTTGGTGGCTTATAAAACACTTTCCTTACTATTTCCCTTAGGAGGCAGGTAGTAAAATATTATTAGCTTGTATTATTAACTCTTTCTTAGAAGTGATGAAACTGAAACTCAAAAATAATTTTCTCATGGTAATGAAGTTAAAGAATATTTGAAATGAGAATTGCATTCATGTCTTCTGAGTCCAAGCCCAGTGAATATTACAATATAAGTTCATTGTAAGAGGGGATTATTTGTTTCTTTGTATTTGCTTCTCCATCATCTAACACAAGATCTGGGACATAATTGTTTAATCCTCTCCATTTGCCTTCAATTTAGTATTCATCTTGAATATCACATTTTTCACTAAGTATTTAAAATACTGCTTCCTTCAGCATTCTCCCAAAATGATTTAGAAAATCACCTAAAACAGTAACTGAAAATCACACAGGCAAAAAAATTAAATTGGAAAATTCTCTGCTTATTGATGCACAAAAGTTGTTAGAGGAATCTTTTTCTATAACTTCTCTATGATCAGAAAAAAAATTGGCATTCTAGTGACCAATTTCAGACTCACCCTTGACAGAGGCTGGGTGGAAATAAGGAGTTTAGGGGCAGCTAGGTGGTGCAATGGATAGAACCCCAGCCCTAAAGTCAGGAAGACCTGAGTTCATATTTGATCTCAGACACTTAACATGTCCTAGCTGTGTGACCCTGGGCAAGTCACTTAACCCCAATTGCCTCAGGGAAAAAAAAAGTTTATCTCTCTGACCAGTACTGTTAGCAACTTCAGAAAGAGGGCCATAGAAATTAGCAACATTGGGCAAGGTCTCTATAAATAAAGGGAGAAAATTAGCCTTGGAAAGGCAATTTTGTTTTTAAAGTCCTATGGGGTGATGTTTGCAAAGATGACAAAATAGCAGTGGGTGAATTCATGTTGAAAATTGTACAATATTTTCTTTTCCATAAAGACCTCAATGATCCTATTACATTGACAGTAAATGACACTTGACACTTTTTTAGTGTCTGATGTCTTGTAAGCCACTGCTTTCTATGTGTATTGGATTTTTCAAAGAACTCATGTCTGTCCTATAGCTCAACTATTTTTTATCATGGTTTATTTGCCACAGTGTGTTTGAACTATTTTTTGACCCAAACATTATGTTGAGGTCATTTTAGTTCCCAATGTAATGAAGTAAAAAATGAAGCTAATGGTCTTTCATTGATACAAATCACTATTCCATTCTCTGTTCCTTATCTCTACTCTCTTAAAATAAGATTAATGATACTCCACCCACATTTAAAATATATTGTCAGTAAGAGAAGAGTGTGATGAGAGTGATGGTAAGAGAAGAGGGGGTACATCTGCCTGAACAGTACAGTTCTAATTATATTTGATAGTTTATTATATTGTACTATATGTAGTAAAATTTGGATTTTATAAGGAAGTAAGAGTAGTAATTGTGAGAATTATTTACCTGAGATGTGACACAGCTAATTGATGATAGAACCAGAATTAGAAGCTAGATTTTCTCATTCTTACCTGAATTTTCCCCTTCTCTGTCCCCCCATACACTTATCATTAGATTGTTATAAAAATAAAAATGCAATCGAGAGTGTGCAAAAATATTTTTTTAATCCAAAGGCCCTTTTCTAAATGTTATAATTTACAGTTGTTATTAAGAAATTTAAAAGAGGGGAAAGTGGAAGCTTGTGTCTCCATCTTCAAATACCAACAAAGTGTGTTTCTAAATCCTTCTCTTCCCATCAAAGAAAAGATTGAGTTCTAAGCTGCTGTGAGATAAGAAATTAATAGCAGCAGAAACAATCCTGCCTGATTTAAATGCTCCTTGGGTTAAAAATGCTTTTCTGCACCTCCCACAGATAAAATATTCATTGAATTTTTTCACAGGGTATGCAAATTGCTGAGAGTTCCAATTTGGCAGAAATGTACTATCCATAATGGTTAATATTAGCCGAATCTGTTAAGTCCTTTACATTCCTAGTTTTTGGAGCTTTTGGAGGAATAATTTAAATTTACTTTCCTTTTTCATGTAACCATTTCTTTGATTTTTTTAAAATTTTTAAATCCACAGTGTATAAAGCTATCCAGAGATAGAGTTCAAAATGGTATTTACTTATGTTTTCAACAATGAGGGAGTTAGAAATAAGGTTTAAATGCTATCCATAACCCATTCAGATTCCTCTGTATTGATCTGAATAGTTAATCTGAATGTACTTTTCAGAGATTATCTATCACATAGTAAGTGGTAGCTCTCCTTCTGATTGTCCTTTTCTGACTCACTCTTTCTTCTGCCTCTCCCCTCTATCCCAAATATTTCCTATAAGAAATACTCCAAATCCTTAGAATCTGTCACTTGAATTTGAAATGGCAAGTTTGACTTGTAGCTTCTGGAGAGTATAAGGAGATTCTTACTGCATCCTTGAGGAAAGATATACAGCATTCACAACAAATGCACCATATCAGTTTGTGATGAGGACATTGAGCAGTTTATAAATCAACAATTTTCCTATTGTTTCAGAGTGGCAATCAAGCCCTTTTGTGTTAGGTTGTTTGATTTTCATTTTAAAAATTGCCTGCAGTATATCTAAAGCCATTAGTATCTTTGAACTCCTCTCTTAAAATAAAGATCTAGGTGATTTTTGTAGTGTAGATAGGTTGAAAATTATAAACCAGCTGCAGCAAATCAAAGTTATAGGTGAGAAGATATAAATATACCAATTGGATTTCATAGTAGCCTGTGCCATTGAAAATTGTATATTTTCATATTTGTGCCTTTTATTGGGAGGAGCTGATGAACACACTACCTTCTTTTCAATAGAGAAGTTACTCATTACAAATGCAGGATGTCAAATATAGCAAGCATGTTTCTTTTGTATAACTGTGCTTTGTTATAAGGAAAAATAACATAGGGAAGATATTGCAAAGATAGTGATGCTACTTTAAAAAAAATAAAATAGAGTGAAGTTACAGACCGAGAATAGATACAATGACTAAAATATAAACGAAAATCCAAAAGATAAATTAACTAATTCCTAACATCTTTCTAAAACAATTATACTAATTTATAACTCCAAAAATATATTAGTGTGCCTGTCTTTTAACAGCCCCTCCAACACTAACCATTCCATTCTTATTTTCCTTTGTGATTTTGCCACATATGCAGTCAAACATCAGGGATGTTTTGGTTTGTATTTCTTTTATTAATGATTTGGAACATTCATATGATTTTCCAGTTCCCAATTCGTCTTTTGAGAATTGTTTGTTCATATCCTTGGCCTGCTTAACCTATTGGGGAGGAAGCAGATTAATTTTAATGATCAACTTCATTCTTTGAGAAGGTATAATGAAACCTACTTCTCTCTCCTAGCTAGAAAAGTAGGAGACCATGATAGAAGAATATTATATATAGTGAGAGACCTGTATTATTGATTTTGGTTTGCTGTCCTTTTTTTTTTTTTTTTTTTTTTTTAACCAAAGAAGGTTCAGTGGAAGAGAGGATTATATCAAGAAATGATTATAGTACAAACACAAAAAGGCAATAATAAAACCTTTTAAAAGTTTGGTACTTTATGTATAACATCAGATTGCTTGCTGTCTTGGGAAGGAAGAGTGTAAAGAAGAAAAAATTGGGAACTCAATATTATAAAAATGAGTATTGAAAACTACCTTTGCATGTAATTTGAAAAATAAAATACTATTGAAAGAAATAAGTTTAATACTTTACTAAGATACTATTGACTTTTTCATTGGACTTGTAGAAATATCTGGATTAGTTACTGTTTTGAGGCAAGAGTCCTTAATGGGTTTCCCTGGTGAATAATGTTTTGGGACCACTTGTGAATGAATAATGTATCTATGTAGTATAAACTTTCAGCACTCCATTTAATCAGTTTTGATTTAGTCTCCACAAACTTAAAATTAGAAAAAAATAGGATCTAGGCTGAAAATGGCATGCAAGTATGAAGTAATAGTTTACATATATCTTTTCACAATTACAAAACACTTCTCATGAGGCCATATGTGGAAAATAGTATGAAAATATTATTATTTCCATTGTACAGATATGGAAATTGAGGCTTGGAGAAGCATAGGAAACATTGACACAGGATTGTCTAGCATGCTGTCCCCGTATCAAAGAAGGCATTGTACTTTATGAATAAAGCAAAATTATAGTAGCTCAAAAGAAAAGGGAGATGCACAAAATGAAAGACTTCTCCATTCTAAATGTTCATACAAACTATTTATGCCTGACTTATGGTAGTCTTCTGAGCTCATATTGATCTGATCAGCTATAGGTAGACATTCTATGCATTGATCCCGACATAGTGATGTTATTTTCATCCTCTTTGAGTATGAAAGACAATAACCATAACATTATTAAATATAAATATATACAAAGAAGCTAAACATATGATAGTTTGGGTATGGGGAATAGCACTTACATTCCTGAAACTTCAGTCAAATCCTAGAATTCACATATAGGAAGTATTTTTCCAACTCTGCAACTTCTCTTTCCCTTTAATTATATCACTCTTAGAACCTCCTTATGAGTAAGGTACCAAGACCAATCATGTTTCATTTTCATTCTTTTTAGAGGTGCACTACAGTCTTTCTCTACCAAGCATCACTCAACTTCCTTTTCAGCTTCCTTTTATGTGTTGTCTCCTCTTGTTACAACATAAGTTCCTTGAGAATAAGGATAGTTTTTCCTTCAACTTGTATTCAGTACTTGGTACATAGTAAGCACTTAATAAATCTTAATTGGCTGACTGGCATTTTGGTCAATTGGGAAAGGCTTCATGTAAACTATGGTTGCTGTCCTTCATTTCAAAAGCAGAAAGGAACTCTACAAGATGGAAGTAGATAGTGAACTCTAGGCATGGGAGATAGGTACAAAGAGAGTAGAATGATAGAATGTGGTATGTGAAGAACAGAAAGAAACTCATTATGGCTGTGTTAGCTGTGGGAGAAGGAGTAATGTGAAGTGAGACCTGAAAGATTGGTTGGTACAGGTTGTATAACCCTTGAAAAGCTAAGCAGATGAGTTTATATTTAATCTTAAAAGAAAAAGAAGCCTCTAGGAGAATAACAGAAATAGAGTTATCATGTAGTTAAATTTCCATCTAAGGAAAAGTAATTTGCCAATAGTTTTTGGAAGCCTTTTACAATAATCTAGAGAGGAATTGGTGAAAGTAGAAATGGTAAGAACTTAAAACTGATTGGATATGTGGGGTGAGGGAGAATGAAATAGTTCAAGATAATTCCAAGATTATGAGCCTAAAACATGGTGGTACCTTTGATAGAAATTGGGAGGTTGAGAAGATAGTTTTGGGAAAAGCTAGTTATGTTGGTTGGCTTTGCCACATTTTTTATATTCTTTTAAAAATATCCAGTGCAAAGGCAGGTTTATTGGTGGTAGTGAGAATATATTCAGAAATTATTATAGAAATTAAAAAAAATGAATCTTTTTTAAAATGCAAGTTATGGTGAGGAGAGTATTGTCTTGTCTCCAGCATGGTATAGTGGGAAAAACACTACAGGGAGGAAATTAACAGGCTCTGGTTCTTTCTTCTCTCATTCATCTTTTTTAATTTAAAATTCTTGCCCAGGTTGGAAGTATAAGGTAATTCACTGGTGATGGCCATAGAAGCTTGACTTGCTTTCTTTTTGATCTGATATCATTTGCCCTTTATGAATGTCCAATAAGCTTCACAATATCAGTACTAAGTTGACCCAACAGACATAGCCCACTTCATCTCCAAGCACTTAAACTCCAGAGATCCTTCACTTTAAATCTCCCTCATAGATGAGATTACAGCAGCCCAGTGGGGGTGTTTCTGAAGATATATTTCTTATAGATCTGGCTTTATAGTTATCATTCTCCTCAGAAGACTTGCTCAAAGCCAAACTCTTTTAGGTTCTCTTTTAATGCAAAGCGTAGCACCATGTTGTCTGAGTGAATGATAGCATTTTGGAAAGGGCATTGTTTCAACACAGACCAAAAACTACAGATATGTTCCTTTTCCTTCTGGGAATAATAAAAAGATCTTCCCTGCTCAGAAAGCTTTCAGGCCAGTAGGAGCATTTGTGTTTTGGTAGGACAGTGGCTGATTTACTTTTAAGACCATTATCTCTTGTACGTGCCACAAAATAGAGAGATTTTAACTCCTCCTGGAAAAGCATTAAGTAAATATCAGTTCCAAATCATTGTTTCCTATTTTTGGCATGTTCGCCTGCTTCCACACAGCATCAACACTTCATGAGGCCTGCTTAATTCTGCATTTATTTCCTGAGCTACATTTCAGAGGATGTCTTCTTTGTGCTTTATGTGGGTCAACTACATGAGCAGAACTGATGAGATTCTAAACTTCAGAAATTTTATCTTGTTTCAAACTATAAAGCCTGCAGCCAGGAGCCCATGTTCAGTTATGGTTTCCTTTACCTGCTCAAATCTTAGGGTTACATTTTATAGTGATTGGCCAGAACTCAGACTTCCATGCCCATGTTTCCCCCAAATGAGGTACCTTCTTCCATTTGACCCTCCTTGAGTAAAGAAAAACCTTTCTCATCCTAGTGTATTATGTCTGAATGATGCTGTCTTGTAAATAAAACCTGAGAAAAGGTAGTAACAGAGATGAAACAGTGAGAAGGAAGTAGATAACATAATCATGCACCAAGAAACAAGTGTGTTACCAGAAGAAAGATGAAGAACAGTAACTGTTAGAGTAATTAAGGATTAGAAGACTTCTGAACTTTTAGAAGACAGGCTGTTTAGGGACTGAAAAGATTAGAGGGCTCAGGTCTTTCAGAGTTCAGTGGTCAGTCTTAGTTTAGAGATTGGTGAAAATGAAAGCCCTGTGACTAAGAGCCAAAAATACATGGAGATTTGGTTCAAGGAGGAGTAGTTGATCCCAGAAAGCTGACTAATGCTTGAAGTTGAATCCACTGTACAAATGATTTTATTTATATTTTTATTATATATACTTTTATTAGGAAAGACCTAAAAACAAAAGTGAATATTCATTTATTAGGGCATACCTAAACAAATTTTGGTATATAAATGTAAGGAAAGATTATTGGCCTATAAAAAATGAAAAATATGAAGAATTCAGAGAAACTTGGGAATATTTCTCTCAATTAATACATAATGAAATAAACAGAACAAGGAAAAATCATACTCAATAACCACAACGGTATAAATAAAAAGAGAGTAAAATGAAGTAAATACTGTAATTATAATGATCAACTGGTCCCTAGAGAAAAAAATTAGAGAAATATGTCTCTCATTTTGTTACAGAGGCAGAACTCTGTAGAATATTGTCTACTAATATATATATATATATACATATGCATATATATTAAAGTTAATGTATTTATTATTTTATTTTTCCCAATAATGTGAAAAAATGATTTTAACAGTTGTTTTAAAATTCTCTTTCTCTTTCCCCTTCTTGACAAAGTAAGCTAATATAGATTATATATGTGTAGTCATAAAAAACATTTTCATATTAGTCATATTCTAAAGAAAACATTGACCCCAAAAAACCCAAGAAGGAAAAATATATACCTTGATCTGAATGTGTGTGCATATATATGTATATATGTGCATCATATATACATGTGTATATTTTTATATGTCTAGAAAATGATGTCAGGAAAAATGATATTGAAGTTGGGAAATATTACTCTAAAAATTGATTAGAGCATTGGACCTTGAAATGGAAAACCTGCCTTATAATCACAATGCGCATATACCTTATTTTGTACTTCTGCATGCCATTCAAATAACTGACATTTCTGCCTTTCAGTCATTGCCACTCTTGCTACCAGTTCTGCATCTCTGGCTTTCTGGTCTTAGCTTTGTCTTGGTGAAATCCATAGTTTTTATGACTAACATATATAAGTTTTATGACTTATATAACTGAATCAGTAATATAATAATGAATAATTTTGCCATTGGATTAAAGTACTGACTTTGGTCACCAATCCTGTGAATGTCCCAGGAGCTTCTTGTCCTTATGAAACATGCTGTCTCAGTAAATCAGTGCCTAAACAGAACCCTCAAAAAATTTGTCACATTTTATGGGAAGATATGATGCCATTGATACAATAATGAAGAAGTTAAATATTTCATGAGGTTTTTGTGTGTGTTTATAAATGATGCAGTGGCCTTAGTTTAGGATTTAGGGTCCTAGGACCTGTGTTCAAATCTCAGTCCTGTATATTTTTTGTATTCTTAAGTTTCTCAGTCTGTAAAAAGGGGGAGGAGGCAGTGTGAACTAGATGGACCAAAACAACCTCTTCCAAATTAAATCTATAACTAATTAGATTGTTTTATTAAATTATTAGATATAATTAAATAATTAGAGTGATTATTTCTTAACTGTAGCCATAAACTTTCCATAATGGCTCCATGGCATAGTAAGTAGTTCTGCAGTCAGGAAAACTAGCTTGGGCTTTCCTTTATTTTTAGACTACTTTGGGTAAGACAACCCCATGTTTGGACCAGCTCTTTTGTGGATCCATGATGTTATCAACACTGACAATTTTCATTTTTCTGGTAAGAATTCTTGCTGTAAGCTCAATTTCCTAACAGATTAAAGGTCTTACTCTTATTTTTCTTATATCTTTTCTATATACACACATATATATACATACATATATATATATGTATATATACATATATATATATATGTATATATATGAAAGTATAATTGGGGTATTTAGGCTGTCCATCTATTATCCCTATTTTAGCTACATAAATAATTCACCTTTTCTCTGGTTATCATTCATGTCTCTGATTATGTTTTGTGTGTTATTTACCATCTTAATATGCTTTAGCCAATTTATAACTATTATGTGTCTTGTAGTGGTGCCTTTGGGGTTACTTGCTATTTTGAGTCTTCTGAGTTTGTGATATTCCATGATTCACATCCATATAGCAAGATGGAAAAATATTGTTGTTTCTTCAGATGGACTTTTATGTAGTAAGAAATGTGGAACCATTGAAAGTGATGTCTAATTTGTTAAATATAATTGAATTTGACCTCTGCGTACTTTATTATGGACCCAGTTCATTGTAGATCTCTAGAATCTGATCAAGAAATATATGTGAATAAACTTAGAGGGCTACCCATCCAAATACCTTTCCTGGTCTGTATAGCATGCATATTTCATGCATTATTTTTATAGCATTAATATTAAATATCTTTCAAATGACTATGTATTAATATTTATCAGTAGTGAAATCTTGTATACTTTTTAATACAAACTTGCTAAGGAAATTCTTTATTTGGGAAGAAGCTCATAGAAGCATAGTGTTTGTCATTAAAAAAATATACATACGTTATACCAAATCATTTTATATATATAAATTATCAATTATCTATAACTATCATACCATATATTAAAATATTACATGATGTCACTTTAAGGTTTACAAAATCCTTTATATATGTTATCTTATTTAACTCTCACAACAATAGGTATTATTATTTATCCCCATTTTAGAGTTGAGGAAATTTAATCCAAGAGAGGTTAAATGATTTTTCCAAAGTCATACAGCTAAAAGATAATTGAAGAAAAATTGGAATTCAGTTCTTAGCAATTCCAAATTCATCACTATTGGCTGTAGCAGAGGGCTGTCTGTATAGAAGCAGCAACAGAATAGGATTAAGTCAAAAGGTTTGAGTCTTGGTTCTAGCAAGTCATAAACTTCTTAAACATCTTTATACTTATCTGTTAAATGGTAAGAATCACCTTCTATTCAGAGCTTATAACATTATTGATTAAGGCACTTTAGCAATGGGGGATGGACTTGTGATTTCACTGATATAGGGAACTGTTACATTTCGATGAATAAAAATCCTTGTTTGTTTATCTTTCAAGGAATTCAATGTTGCATATTACATCACAGGCCCAAAATTAATCTGTTTGTATGTGAATAAGGTATCAAAGATAAATACAAAATAAATAATCATTTGCCACTCTATCCTTGAATAATCTAATCTCTCAGAGATATAGGAAGAAGAAGATTACAAAATGGAAAAGAAAATCAATAGTATGTTGTTCTGTACTCATGGAAATATACTCCCTGAAGGTTTAGGATTATCCACAAGAGATGAGAGTTAACAAAGAACAAGATAATAAGTTTGTG
Source organism: Myrmecobius fasciatus (assembly GCA_023553655.1). NCBI lineage: Eukaryota > Metazoa > Chordata > Mammalia > Dasyuromorphia > Myrmecobiidae > Myrmecobius > Myrmecobius fasciatus. The sequence continues at coordinate 115,958 of JAJPUD010006979.1, forward strand.
CTGTGTTTTCCACACCAGAATATTAATCTTCATCCCCATCTTCTAGGCTCATCATGACTCCCTTTATGTTGACAGATGATGGCAATAGATCCTATCACTTTGTGCTGTGGTGTTAAGAGAGACAAGCAGACAAGAGACAAGCTGTTTTTTGGCCTCACTTTGAACAGACATTCTGATTGGCTTTTAGCACAGGTGTTTTAAGAGTGTTCAAATGGAGATAATGAAGCAGTTTCTTTAGATTTTGTTTGACACTTCTTTCTCTGACTCTATATGCTTTTAGTGATACGCAACAAGGGAATTGAATGAAATGAAGATTAAAAATATTTTAATAAAAAAACAAAAAAGGGAACTCCTGCTTATCCAAAACAATTGAAGAATAGAATCTTTCAGTTACTTTAGGATTTCTGTATACTATACATGCAATGCTATTTTTCAGAAATTTAGAATATAATAATACTGAAATACTTCTAATGATGAATAACTTTATTAGTATTGCTTTTCCTTTCATCTACATAAGTCACGGTTTATCCATATTTAAGCAGATAGTTTTATGAGTAACTGTTTTCAAGTAATTTGTTACTTGTTGATCAACATTGTGGTAAAAACGGTTTCCAAATTTAGATAGACTGATTCTCAGATAATAGGTGTTCCTGACAGTATCCACAATTAAATAGCAATGTCTCCAAATTTTACTGGTGGCCTGAGGATGAGAACTTAAAAGTTATTCAAGCCAACTAAAAAAACTTGTATTAGATTTGAGATTACTTCTATAAGAAAAAAAAGAAAAATATTCTTTCCTGTTCCTCCCCCCACACCACCTGTCTTTATTTGTAAAGTTGCATATCTGGAAATGAAACTAGTCCATGTAGTTTGTCCTCCTCTATTTATGTTTCACAGTGAAGTCACTAGTTCCATATTAATTAAGCCTTTTATTTTGATGAAACCCACCATCAATGAATCAGTGAGCAGACATTTATATGTTACTGCTACCTAGCAAATATTATGCTAGATATAAAGGTTTCAGAATGTAAAGCAGAAAAGTATCACTTCTTGAGATGTTTATATTATAACCAGAGACAGTAAGAAGTATCTACAGAATAAATATGAACTTTTGTTGTTTTTCATTTGAGTCATGTCTGACTCTTTGTGGTCCCATTTGGAGTTTTCTTGGCAGAGATACTGGAGTGGTTTGCCATTTCCTGCTCCAGCTCATTTTACAAATGAGAAAACTGTTAAGTGACTTACCCAACTAGTAGATATCTGAGATCAAATTTGAACTCACATCCTCCTGACTCTAGATTCTTCACTCTATCTTCTTTAAAGAGTATTAATACAAAATACAAATTAATACACACACATGTGTATTAGCCATGTAAATCCTATAGATTGAATATAATATTGCTATCTAAAGAGTATCTTAACTCCCAAAGACACTATTCC